>DF242106.1:0-63424 GCA_000507305.1 Breviolum minutum Mf 1.05b.01 | reverse complement strand
GCCTGCCTTCCTTCCTTCCTTCCTTCCCGCTTCAACCCCCGAAACAGAAACGCGGAAAAAAATTCCCAAAAACTGAGGCGGAAAAAAATCCCAAAAAAATGGGATCCCCTTCTCTTGTTTAGCTTAAGAGTGGTTTGGCTCTACAACAGTTTTCAAAAAGTCAAGACACAGATTGTCAGATATGAATCATATGCACACAAAACACACAAAACAACACTACACACATTTCTGAGCACTATATATAGCTATTTTGTAACCAACACATGAAAGAACTACACATCTCGGTGCTTGATTGCTGCTTACTGCCCAGGTCCCAGCCTTCGATTCAAAGATCAAGAACTGAACCAGATCACCCACCTACCCATTGTGTTGTGACGAGATCAACCACAACAGGTGGTTGATATGGTGGTTCAATGTAATAGAATGCTGGGCCATGCCTAGCCATGCCATCCAAACAATGATTCAGCTCAAGAGTAGCATACATCCAAGTGTTCATCATCCCAAATGACCTAACAGTCCAGGCCTTGGCTTTGCTCGCCAGCTGCTTGTGGTGGAGGAAGACGTCACGATTGAACTTTTTGAACCTTGGAAGTCGGTTCACTCCAAAATTCGGTCGGTATGGATGCCACCCGGTGGCATGTCTGCCCAGCTGAGGGCATTGCGTCTCATCACAGGTGATAAAGCCATATCCAGTCTCTTGACTAAAAGACTTGATACGGCCAACATACCTAAGTCACATCGGCCCTTTGACTTTAACCTTTTTTTTGGTCCATTGTCCTGCACCACTTGTCATGACGATCCATGAATATCAATTTGCATCACTTTGCATCCAAGGTCACTTCTCTTGACCAGGTAAAACTGGATTAACTGGATTGTTTTGTACTTCCGCCACTGAGGTGATTCGAACCACCTTGGCCTCGCCAGAAAAAGGACCAAAAAAAATCATCCAATCCGCAACCAGCGCAACGTGAAGTTTTTCGGGCCGCCTGGGGCCGTCCGCTGCGATCAAGGTTGCACCAGAAGGTGCATTTTGAACCTTTGCGCACTTTCTCGGAGGCCTTGCCAACGGAAAAAAAAATACGCCCCCCGGTTGGCATCAGGCAGCCGTTGCAAAAACCAGAAACGGTTGGAGAGATATTCAGCTGCACCTTCCCTGGCTCCACATCGTAGACCTCACTCAGGGAGAAGTAGACGTCACACCTTAGTTCCAGCACAACTTTTTCACCAAATCACATTGATTCACTTGATGTCAAACATGTGTCCTGCTGCAAAAGCCAAGATGCCGCAGGAGATTCCAGACCTTCTCAACTGCTATGAAGCCGAAGCCTGCAGAAAGTCTCCCATGAAAACATGTTCAATGGACAATTACGAGTACCATCAATTGCAGGCTACAATACAACCAGCAGCGACGTTGTCACCATGGCATCGTCCTCCCCATCATCATCATCATCATCATCATCATCCTCCTCCTCCTCCTCCTCATCATCATCATCATCCTCCTCATCATCCTCATCATCCTCATCCTCCTCATCATCCTCATCATCCTCATCATCCTCATCATCCTCATCATCCTCATCCTCCTCATCATCCTCATCATCCTCATCATCCTCATCATCCTCATCATCCTCATCATCCTCCTCCTCCTCATCCTAATCTCGTCATCATCGAACCCTTGCGGCTCATCCCAGCCTTTGGCTTCGCTAAAGCTCTTGATCTCACCACTGAACTTTTCTTTGCCTGTCAAAAAAAGTTGATGAATCTCACGAGGCTCCCTCTCTCTGCGCTACCAGGTCTCTGTCCACCCAAAGGGGGCCTGGGGGCTTTCAAAAAATTCAGGATGTCATAGTCATTCTCCAGCTACATATTTTTCGACACCCGGCTGATGTTTTAGAATGTTCAGTGGTATTTTTCAGAACCTGGCCTGGTCCATTCGGAAAGAGTTCCGACAAAATCAAGCCAGGCGGAGTAGGTCGTGGTGCCTGGCAGATGCTACGAAAGGCTTATGACAAGGCCCCTTTAATGACACTTCCATGGAAACCAAGGAAAATTCACCCAAACACCCCATAGGCACCAGCCCAGAACGCAGTGGAGGGTCCAAGTCGTCAGAAGGAACCTCAGTCCAAATGCACTCAAACATTTCTGGTCGAAGATGGAAAATGATGATGTGCATCCTATGAATTTGGAAAGGATGCATGAAATAAAAATCCTCCAAAGTTGGAGTTCAAGATTCACCCCATAGCAGTTTCCCAGACCTACGAAGATGACCGGGAAATCCCGGATTTTACAGATTTTGCAGTGGCGAAGCACAGCTCATGAAACCGAAGAATCAGGAGTCATTGCACCCGAAAACCGCACAAGACTCCTATTCAAAAATTGATAAACATCAGCCATAACCCCTGCCGAAGCAAATAAGGCAAGTGTCAAGATCATACAGGTGCTATAGGGTCACTTTAAAAAAAAACATCCAGGTTTCTGGCTTTCAAATGGGTGATGGCTAGTAAAAGATGATCATTCCATCTTTGATGTGGATGGAGTAAATCCAGGTTCCTCCAGCTGCCAAAAAGGTGGCAACCTGTTTTTCCCCTGTCACCCCACCCACCGTGGCACTTGCTTTGCGTTCTTTGGGCCAACTGTTTCACTGGCCAGCAAGATGCCGATCATCCAACTATTGGGGCCTCAAAGTTGAGCTCCGAAATCACCCGCCACCACGGGGAAGGGCCACTCAGGCCTTTCTCCCATCCAGGACTCATCAGTACTCTGCGGGTATCTGCATTCTGCCTGGGCAAAACCCAAACCGAGGGTTGCGTAGCAACACTTATTTGGTCTGCCAAAAAAGACTTGACAAGGATCGAAATCTCTTGACAACACAAAATGGCGATCCATTCTTCTTGTGTTCGCTCTGCATCAGTACATTTATTTGCAGCCCAGGTCACATGCTCAACAATATGCATGTCCTCAGCATCTTGATTAGCGTCACAGGCCAAGACAACATGCATGACCAACAAGATTTACCTGCCACAACTTCTTGATGCACACCTTTGCACACCTTCAACATCAACAGGTTGCCTTTCTCTCAAATTGTCGGCTCCCGGTGCCCGTTTGATTCAGTGAAAAATGTCTAGGCTTCCCGTCGTTCGATCCATACGGCTCCAAGCCCAGGGCGCGTGCACGTACAAACATCTCTTGAATCATCGAAGGCTCCACGATGGGAACACGCGAGAGAAAGTTGATGCCCGTAAAGGTGATCCCATCTCGCTCGGAACCTGCGGGTTCCATCTTTGGCAAAAGGCCTGGTTCTGTTTGTTCATTTTGTGTTTTTTCAGATGCTTTTTTTTGTGAAGATCCACCCTGCCTAGGCATTGGAATTGAATGGCCCGGGTGTATTCGTAGCCGGTTTTTGCTGTGATGTCTGGATCGCTCCAGATTTCCAAAACCATGTTGTCAAACCTCAGGTGTTTCTCTAAGAACTACCCCCTGTTCCTACAGTACATGCTACAGGCAAACCTATCCCTGCATCACCCGGGAGATTCCCCGGGAGATTCCTAAATATGCCAGCCTGAGGAAAATGTCATGAAACAGGTCATCAGGATACATCATGGATCCTCACACCATGATCCAGCTGGATGTTTCTGCGGAGGGACTCTTGACCAAAGCCAGTCTCCAACATCACCCCCGGGTTTTGAGGCTTGTAGTACATGGTCATGTTGCATGTCCACCTTAGATTCAACGCTGCCAATGTCTTGCGGGTCCGGGGACAGCATCAGGCTTCCAAAAAGCTCCTAGAATGTCACGTGCAACTGGCACAGAGATGCACAAAGGAAGACGTTGGTTCGGATTTGTTGCTGACCTAAGGTCCGCACATATTCATTCTTCGGTTTCCATTCCTCAGCCAAGGGTGATGGTAACAATCTCTTAGCAGCATACCGAATTCAGAATTCTTCTGCACTGTGCCCCAGTTGATGGCCGAGGTTCACATTATAGCCCGGTAGCCAAGGTCCATCCACACCCTTTTTCCATGGCCATGGACAAGTGACACTGAACCTTGAGTTTTCCCAACGCACAATGATACTCACAGTGCTCACCTTCACTGTAATTCTCAGCTCCCGACATGTCTTCAATGATATTGCCATGCCGAGTCATGTTAAATTGGGTGCAGCCGCAGCCATTGCACTGCGTAATGTCGTGGAAAGCCAACTCATACCAAACACCGACCTTATGCTACTCTCGAAGTAAGGTTCGACTCCCATTTCGGTCAAGTCACAATATCCCAGTAAAGAGAGGGACGAACCGACGATAAGGGCACCAAACGGAACATCAAACGCAGTTCAAACGCATCATTAACACAAGCAGCGCATGCTTTGCCGTGGAAAAGCTTGATCAATGAAAGCAAGGGGCGTACTTATCAACATCAAAGACAGGCATCGAATAGCTCTTCAGCTCATCATACTCTGGGCATTGTAGCGTGCCCTTCCTCGGTGTGAACTGTTCCAATCAAGACCCAATCAGCCGCCTAAAGCCTTTCAAGCATGTTAAATAAGCTGTTTGTTTGATCACGCTTTCTGATCATTGTCAGTTGCAAGATCTGCCAAGCGTCGGTGTTTCCAACAAGTAGTACCAAGGCAATCCACCCCTGGGATCAATTGGATTATCCACCAAAGGACTTCCCTTCCGTGACAAGGGTTTCTTCTGCGTAGCTGCAATGGCTAAAGCTCCAATCATCGAATCCGAAAAGGTCTCCAGGTGAGATCGATTCACCAAGGGTGCTGCGCTCACCGCTGTGATTTGTAAATCACCGTTCACTGTCAAGCATGAAGCTGCAATCAATGAGCCACTGATGGCAGCAGAGATTCCAAAGTAGACTTTGTCCAATCTCAAAGTGCCATATCGGCCATCTTTGGGCCCAAGGCCAAACACACCAGCATTGGACCTAGGAACTGGGACAAGATCTTGAACAAATACATCCCGTGTCCGATTTTAAAAGGACTAAGTTTTGTTTTTAAAAGGAAAGAAATCGATGTATCCAATCTAGGTATCCAAAACTGAAAATCACTTTTTCAAATGGCCAAGTGTCACAGTAACTGAGTATGCTCGGCCCACGGTGCTGGGATCATTGGCGGTTTCGCGGATGATGGTGTCCATACGGAGCAGCCGGACGCCGATGTCAAACAGTCGGGTGGATTCCGCGGCATAGCCTGGTCCGATGGGATTGGATGATGGTGGTGGTTCCAGTGGTTCCAACCCATTTGAAAACTAGTATATAGTCAAATTGGATCATTTCCCCAGGGGTGAAAATGAAAAATATATGTGAAGCCGCCTACAGTAGGATTTTGAATAATCATATGTCAACTTCTCTGAGAGTGAAGTTGCTTCTCTCGAAGGATTCCAGATAATGTGAAATAAAAGTGCATAGATTATGTGATGATGTGTATGGTGTGGATCATGGAGATGTATATATATATATATATGTGTGTGTGCGTGAAAGCATTGACTACGTCACATTGCTCTTATCTTTGCGATTGCATAAGGTCGTGGTCGCCATACACCGCCCACTGACAGTACCCAACCTTTCTCAATCCATTCGACTACGGCATGTGCTGAAGCTCGTGCTAAATCCCAAAATGGAACGCCTCAGTTCGTCAGAAGAAATTGATAGAAATCGCACAGTTCGGCAAGTCAGGTACTGAACTGAAAGAATTCTGAGGTATCTGAGGTGATATGCGGTTCAATTGACATAGGCTAGAATCAGAATGGATCATATATAATAGACATATAAGATCATAAAAGATCTATGAATATCTATAAATCTCTATGCTGCATATTCACATGTTGCTCGTTGTTGCTAAATCCAACAAGACGGCTCGCTTTGATTTCCCCATACTCACAGCCTCCAATTCGTGTTCTCAATGATTCGTTGGCTTCTTCTGCGGCAAAGGCTGCACCGCTCTTAGGTAACCTTGGCAACGCTAATTACATGAAAAGTCTGATTCAGGGGATTCAATTTCCATTGGGCCAAGTGACAACCGCAAGCTAAAATCAAGCGCACCTGATCCCACATCATTAGTTGAGGAAAGAAATTGTAGAAGTCATCCAATGGATGAAAGGTGCGTATATAAATGCATGTCCAACGATTTTGGCCAACGAACTCTTCATGCAACAGCACACCAGCACTTCCGTGGCCTGATGCATATGCCATGGTGTCACGGGTCCAGTCACCCTCAGGAGCAAAGCGCCTCATGTCAACACCTTAGATTCCGATAAAGCGTGGAAGTAGGGCAGTGATTTTTTTGCCTGATTGCGATGGGTGGCCCAAGAGCAAGCGATAGGCTTCGTAGGCAAAATCCTCAGATACAGCACGGGGTTCCCGTGAATGATGGTGTTTCCCGAAAACTTTTGCGGCAACCCCAAATCTGTAGGGTTGGTGTCTTTACGAAAGCGTTTGTGGATGACTATTCATATACTATTCATTTATGTTTGCAGCTATAGTTTTCGAAACATGTTCCCGGATTCCAGTGGGCTTACCACAACAAGTTGCCAAGTCATCATTCGCAATGTCGCTAGCTGCCAACAAGGCAGCTGTTGAAACTGCCATGGACCTCAAGCAACTGGGATGCCGGAGCAGAATGCTGGATTCTTACTATGTCCAACATGGACATTGCTGCTTGAAATTGTCAAATCTTTGGAAGCTTCGTCAAATTTCGCAAGAATTCCACGGACACTTTTTCTTTGCCCTTGATTTTTTTCCAACCAAAAAAAATGTTTATATACCCTGAACCAAGGCTTCGACATTGTCACGTTGTTCTCCCTGCATTTCTGTCGCAACAAAGTCACCGATTCTTCAGGGAGAGATCGAAAACTCACCAAGTTCTTCCCTGGACAAACCCAAAATGACCGAAATCATTGAGATCTTCTTGGCAACTTTCCCACAAGGCCAGGAGAACAAAAAAAACATTGCAATACATTTCAACACTTGTCAATACCTATAGTTCAAACAGCCAACAGCACAGCTGTTTGGCCGGCATGTCACTACCTTTCAGCTGCAAATATTACAACAGTCCAGCGGCTGTTGGCAGACCAAAAGTCGGAGTTGGGCGACAAAGCCTGCAGAAGGGGACAGGAAACCCCATGGTAATGCAGTGGGGAATAAACAATATCATATAATATATATATATATATATGAATAAATAAATAAATAAATAAATAAATAAACAAATAAATAAACAAATAAATAAATAAATAAATAAATAATATATATATATATAATGATATTGTATTGTATATTAATATTAAGTGCTATTATATTACATTTATATACACAATGATTCAATGATATTATATACCATGATCGTGGAGGCAGGATTGGAAGACTCTTCCAAACTTCCATCGTATTCTGAGAAATCATGGCATCGCCTCCTGCATCAACAATTTCGCATCTCCATTGGCAGGCTCTGTAGGCACATTGCCTGGTCGATCCTGCCACAAAACAATGTAGCATGTCACTGCTAGAATATGCTACCCGTGCAGGTCTCGAGGCTGCTTCCTGTGCTACAGGCTGCTTCGGATTCAGACCAAAGTTCTTTCGAACCTGCAGCTTTCATAGCAAAAGATATGCACAAAATACACCAAACATTTGCGCAAAAAAATCCGTGTAGGCTCAAAACCCTGCCATGGCTACACTACACTGGCGCTAGGAGCCCGGCCGCCCGCTCTACGGACCGCAATGCTGAAGGGATCTTCATGAAGGGTACAGCACCTGCTTGGGCCTGTGAGAGCGCCTCAACCATCAACCGTCGAAGCGAAACCATGCAGGCACGTTTTTGTTGGAGCAACCTTGGGGTATCTTGGGGCCATACATAACCCGCCAACTTCTGAAAATCCATGTCATCTTTCAGGAAGACTTCCTGGCACTTCAAAAAGTCAGCTTGGGAAGCTGCTTCCTCGTCGTTTGGTGAGCCGAAATGTCGAAATGCAAAACGCAGCATGTGGGTCCTCCAAAGACGCTGGCAATTCTGCAGGTTCAGGGTCAACCAGCTCGCCTGGCAACATTGCCATCCCTAAAACAAAGGCGGATTCCAGCCTCCTGAAGTCGCAAACAAAATTCTTACGAAGACCATTTAAACCTGCATATCCACAACGCATCAACAAAAGTAGATCTTGCAAACAGGCTGTACAAATGAATGATGTTTACGTCCCACCTTCCTCCTGCATATGGGACAGCAAATCATGCCTCAAAGTCAACAAGGCATCACGCCGGAATGAAGACATGGAAATCATAGGAATTGGGTGACTTCTATTATATCGACCTTCCATTATATCAACTTGACTAGATCTCGTTACAAAGACACATGATCACATCAATGTGCAAGGCAGGTCTTGTAAAATTTGATTGCAAGCAACACCCTTCCGGAAATCATCATTGAGTCAAGATGCAACAAAATGTTGGCACTCTTCTGGTCATCAATGGAATGCACAAAGCTGAAGAGGAAGGCACTTCTGCCGCCCGCAGGGCCACGAAATCCACCTTGACCTGAAGATCTCAAGGGGGGCCAATGAGGTGGACGTATGTGGTGGATGCCGGATGCCATTTTTAGGGCCCCCCGACGGAGAAGGCGCAATTTCCATAGAGGGCCATGTGTGAAGTTGAAACTGCTTCGGTCCAATGACTGCTCGAAGTATTCTTTGCCTCGAAAAACTCAAAGGTTTGAGAATCCGACAAATACATTTCTTCACTATGATCTATACCGTGCTAAACGTTGACCAGTTGCCTACAACCACAGTGTGTACCCCGTCAGTTCATGTACAACCCGAGGGACACTTGGCGTCAAAGTCACCGGAAACCTAGGCACTCTGAAGCAGAGACGAAGCCACAAAGCAGCACGTGAATGACAAATTGATACGGATGAATGATGCATATCATGACCATATTATACATCAAGTCATGTGGCAATTATACATCCACAAGCACAACTTTATCAAAACATCTTCTGTACTTCCCATTCCACAGGTCACCTCATCGCAGTTTGCAGTTTACACAGGATGTTGACAAGAAAAGGTCGTCTTGTCACATCAAAACAACCCCTCCATGAATCTATAGACAAAAGGCATCTTCAATCGTCAAAGCCCTTTCGACAATCTCTTGCTTTGTCAGATTTGTAGGCGACCACTTCCACCTGGATGGATTTGTCCAGGAAGAAAAATCCAAGAAGTTTTCGAGACAAACAAATCTGCAAAATTTGATCCAAGCCTTCCATCCTGGCCTCCATGAAAAAATGGACCTGGCTGCCAGTGACAACTATGTATATTTCCACATGACGACTTGGGGGAAGCTAAAGGATGCATCCAGTGGATCATCCCCACCTGTGTCTTTTGCAAGGACAGTTGGTTCCAACGCCGCTGCTCTTAACATGGGATGGCGGACAATGGCCCAATGCAGAGCCTGCCATTTGATGAGCGATTCAAACTTCTGAAGCTTCCATGAGCGATCAAATTGTGCCTTCTCCAAACGGCCCGCATCTGCCACACCTGAAGAAACCACACGACATAATTTTTGATCATCTCTTGGATATATCATTGTGACCTTTGTGCCAAGATGCCCTCCAGCAAGGCAAGGGAAGTGTGAGTTGTGATCATATGCCTCAAAAAACCACGGCCATGTCCAGTGGTCCAGGCTCCGCACATTCATCACAAGTGTATTCCTTGCAGCCAGGGGCACCCTTCAGGCATCCTGCTGAGCATCAATTGCTCCGCACTGCCCACCTCCCTCTCAGTGAAACGAGGCAGCCCTCCATTGCTGGCGATTTGGCCTGTAGGACAAGTTGCTAGCCGAGCATTCAACCAGAGATGTCGAAAAACACAAATGCTAGAAGATGTTGATAAAAGACTTAAAGAGATATATATGATATAAAGTACTTCAAGATGTTAGTTCTTTGCTTTTGATGGTTTTTGGTTTTGCGTGGCTTCATTTTTGTTGGCCTGTGTCTACATCTTCCAGAACTGCTTGGGCTCGACGGCGACTGTGTGTCATAGGCACCTCTTGCCTCTGATTCGGAGACACCTGGGTGGTGCCCCAGGGAACCACGGGAACCAGTGACCTATCCAACCGAAATAAAACTTGCCAGCGAAGGGAACAGAAAATAGTCTACAATAAAATACTGTAAGATGTAAATATTTATCATTTATGATTTATATACATTATGTTACATTGCTACATTATCTATAAACCCTTATTAAATCTGTCACAAAAAATATATATTTACATATATATACATATAATCTACTGTAACATCTTGACGTACTGTTTTCGTCAAGATTGATAGGTGCCAATCCTGATGATGTGATGCTCCTGAGCTCGGCGCAAAGCACAAAGCTGCCGCTACCATCGCTACCGCCGCGGGAACCATGACAGCACTGCCAGCTGCGCGTGAGGAGCATGGCACCCTCCGCCTCCAGGAGAGACAGCCCGAAAACCGAAAAAATTGGGACCTTCCTGTTTTTTTCAGGGGAATGGTTGTCTCATCATCCACTTTGAAGCTTCCGGGGTTGTACTGTCATGCTGACTGCATTTTCATACGAATCAGCTTAGCGCATGCAACGGAAAAAAAAAGGGGCCTCATCACATGGCGTTGGGGCGGCTGTGGCAAACGAAGCACGGGAACTTCCGCCGCCATGACCAAAAAAAAACCAAAGGATATCTACCAAAGCTTTAGCCAAAAAGCCTTGCGGGTGTTGCTGCAGGAAACCTAATTCACATTCATCTATATAGTTTTTTGGTTTCAACCAACCCATTTCAGAAAAATATGCAAACGTCAAATTGGATCATTTCCTCAAGTATCACGGTGAAAATCTTTTAAAAAAATTGAGTTGAAACCACCACCTGACCTAGTCATGGCTCTGCTAAAGCAACAACAATCAACACCAAACTTTTGAAGCCAATAAGTCACAACGATCCAAGGTTCAGGCCCGGGTTCTTGAAGTCAAACCTTTGACCAAGGTAACTGGGCTTGGTGCTGACTCGTTCGTTTTGTGGATGGCAAAGCTTCAACGGTGGTGGAAGCCATTTCGCCTGTTGCATCTTTCGGGGGTACCAACTCCTCCAGCGGAAGTGCATCCATTGGAACGAGGCGACAATGGAGGAGAAAATGTGGTGGAAATTCAACCAGCTGTTACAAGTGTTACAAGGATCTTCTTGGGTGCCAACGTTTTTTTGGGAAAACCCCAAAACCCTGAGCTAATATTAAAACGTAACCTGCAACATTGAAAAAATTCATACATCCAACCCCAGCTGGAACCAAAACGCTAGAACATGTGCGGCAATAGTGAAGCCTCGGGCGGCACATGCATCTAGTCTAATGAGTCTATCATGGCTTTGATATGCGCGGATATGTTCCACCAGAAACATCTGCTGGCACCCTGTTATTTTTTCTTGTGCCACATCATTTTGACTCACACAAACGCTGCACTCATCTTAGATGGCTCGCTAGTTCTTCGCAGATAAATTTCCGCCAAATAAATCTTTGTACATCGGCGGTACATCGTCACAGGATGGCATAGTCCAACACCAGTGAGCCATTGGAGTCGTACTGTGAAGGTTCTTTGCAAGCCTCAAAACCCACGGGAAAACACAGATGGGACCCATGGATCAAGCTCGAGAACTCGCTTGATCCACAGAGCGGGTCGCCACAATGGCACTCCAAACTATGATGATCAAAGCCTAGCTGCTCACCCTACTTTTACAATAGCGCCTCTAAACAAATCAAATAAACTGAATCAGGCAAAATGTTGCGGGTGGTTTATCTTCTTCATTCCGTTTTGATATCCATCCTTTACAAAAATTGTTTACCCTTTACGTGGGGGCCATCAACACTGAACCACACTGTGAAATGGACCTGATCCACCTCCGTGACCGGGATGAGGAGTTGTTGCCCTTCCAAGAACAGCGTATGAACCTCAAAAAAACGGGGTCACGGGGGGCATGGGGGAACATCAAAAACACTTTAATGTTTAAGCTTTCATACTAAACAGGTATCTTGAAAATGAATATATAATATAATATGAAAAACTGGAATAAAGATCGAAAAATACCAGATAATAAAGCAATCCAAAACAATGCAAACATATTCAGAAATGTTCGCAATTCACAATCATATAAAAATATAGATAACATGTGTGAATTTTTGCTGTTTGAGAATCGATTCTTCCCCTCGAGGTTCCAGGCGGTAAAGCCAAAGAGCTGCTTCTGCTTTCGCTTCTTGGGCTTCTCCCTTCCTATATGTCCAGCAGCCTTCAAAGACAAAAGATGCGTGACAGCAGTGACAGTTTCTACCACCCACGGGCCACCCCCCATCGGCCTCCGGGCCAGCTAGGCACCTGAAGTTTCAAGGTGTGCCGGTGTGCCACACTTTCTCCCAGTTGGATGTGGCGTTCACAGGAAGTAAGGACGGCACACTGAGATGCAAACGTCTCCACCTGGGGAAATGTGGCAAGTGACGGATCTCTGCAAATCACATCGGCAAATCCAACGTGGGGCCCAAGGACAAAGAAAGCATGATGATGAGAGTCCGACAAACAAGTTTCTGGTCAAAGGTCCAGACCTTTCACGAACTTGTCAGGACACTGTAAGTATCATGTGATATTGATTTTTGGTATCTCTTCGCTCCTGATCTTCATTGAGCTGATTCAGCAAGAAGGGAGCAGCTTCGTGACTTTGACCATGAACATCCTTCACTACTGCGACCAACTGCTGACCTGCTCGAAAAAGGTTGAGGAAATCAAGGCACAATCAAAGCAACAATCATGTCGATGGGAGTGGCGTCACAAGTCTCAATTCCGGCCTAGGATTTTGTCACCCAGCGACTCTTTGAAAAAGGGAGCCCTTATGGTAAGAGATTGCAAACGTACCTGCCAATTCGCATTCTCTCCCTGTCTCTGCTATTCTCCAAAAGATTCCAAGCAATCTCACAGCGACAGCCTCGGGTGCTGTCAGGGTAGACACAGTGGAAGGGCTGAACCTCATTCGGCTGAACGGCTGATGTGTAAAACCGTGGTGCAACAGACCTGGGACTTCCAGCGCTGCTTGCTTCCGTAGCAATCTTTCAACCTGGTTTTTCTTGATATTTTTGTTGATGGTGCTCTGCCACTCGGAGACCAGGAGTTTTTTGAAAAAATCCAAGCCCCAGACATAGCCAACATAGCGCACCTGGGATGGGGTTTCAACACCCTGTACCTTAGATTCGAAATACATTCATGCTCGACATAAACCACTCGCGACTGAGGGTCACAACCAACCTCAGGCAGAAGCCTTTGAAATTGTTCTCTTGGCCATATCTGTCCTGGCGCGAGATCCAGAAATCAGATGACATTGGATGAAACCATTGGCAAAGGCACCCGACTCACCTGCGAAGAGCGAAAAAGTTGAGGGCATCTTCTGCATCGTCAGCTTCCTGACCAAAAGATTTAGGAGATCTTATTTCTTATAGTGGTACAGCGGTTACAATGGTATGTCTACAAGCAAGGGTCCCCCTCTGAGTCTTACTAGTGCCTTGGTATAAAGAAGCCAAGCGCAACAAAAGGAGCCAGTGCGTCCCTGTAAGCAGAAAAGTGCAAATGCTTCCACTGCTGTTTCAGGCTGGCATGAAGATGTTTGTTACAGGCTTCCACATATCAACGATCCTCCACTGCCCCAACGCCTTGCCGCCACGGCAATGTACTGCAACAATGTTCGTCCTTCGAGTTGCATGTCAAGTGAAAACAACAGAAAGCAGTTCTAAGAATGAAGGCATTACATCAACATCCCTGCAATATATCATACCTATGTACTATGTGTATGTATAGGTATATACATATGTGTCTGTTGAATGTCTAATGTTATAATGGTTACATACATTGCATGTCAGCAAATGTAGCAAAACCAAGATCTAGAGCATTCAGTTGTGCTGTCGGGTTTTTCAAAATGCTGCCAGCTCCGTCCATCTCCGTCCTAGACTTGTTCATCCATGCCTCAGCAGGTCACGTTCCAATAGTCTGCGACATCTGAACAGCATCTTTCTGGCCACTCAATTCTGAACCTGTTGAGAGATGAAAGGTTTTCATATCTACAGTATTTCTGGTGGTTTCAAGCCTTCGAAGTCTTTCAGTTGACTCAACCTTGACAGTCACTGAGTTGGAGGCTTGGACCAATTCAAGGAATCGCCTGAATTTTTCATGGCATAGCATTGTTGAAAGCGTGGAATCTGAGTAATTTGCTTTAACCTTAAGGATGAAGCAGAATCTCTGCCAAGGGAGGAGGCTGGTGGTCCTGGCATCAAAGTGTAGGATCATTGGAATTGGATAAAAAAATCTCCAATTCCGGTAACTTGTTGTCCAGAAGCTCAAAGCTATATCTGGCGATTGTTTCCAACTGCAAAGAGTCTCCTCGAAACACATTTATGGCCACAGTCGCGCTGCTGCGATTGTGGCAACTGCATGCACTCTGTACAAGACACTCAGTTGGCTTCCCAAAACGCTGCTTCGCTAAAAGATAGCCATCTTTGGGCTCAATACGCATCACCACGACGTGACGTGCGATGCCGATCAGGAAGCTGCTCTGAATTTCTCATGCACGCTCTACATCGCAGCAATCCCACCTGTCAACGGCACAGCAAAGCGGATAGATTCAATGCATTTCAATGTGCTCCCCACTAGACTCCCACATTTTGTTGCCAGGGCATCCTACGGTTTGCCATGTTTTTTGCCGTGTAGTGGGACAAAGCTGTCTGGAAAAAATGGGCAATCAATAAGGATAAACACGGAGTCATACATTACATACAATACCAAATCATCAAAATCATCCAAATATCATCCAAAATCATCCAAAGATCATCCAAAGATCATCCAAAATCATCAAAATCATCCAAAAATCATCAAAATATATCAAATATATATCAAAATGTATCAAAAATCATCAAAAATCATCACAACCGTTTGGGAAACTCAAAGGTGTGACCTCCATAGACCCAAGAAGGAGCTGCCACTTTGCTTCTTGGCACTTCGAGAGAGTTGGAGCTTCGGTGGCAAATGGGAGGCCTGCAGAAATAGCATCACCGATGACGGCTTGATGGTTGAGAAATGATGGATCTCATGACTTTTTATCAAGTCAAACGTGAGCCTACCACTATTCACTCTTTTGGAAGCTCAAAGGCAACACCACAAGAGCTGCTTGTGGTTGATAGTTGTGTACGTGCACATGCGCATTGCAATGAGATTGTCACCAAGTTTGAAACATGCAAAGGGGCGAGCCTTGCCTTCTTAGCACATTCATCCATCGGACAAACTTCAACTTCGTCAAAGATCTCGCAAAAGTCAGTCCATGACATCCAAAAGCGCCCTGTCGACAAGGCATGACAAGACTCCACCCCCACAGTCTCGGAGACTTTCTGCTTGTCTTTTGTCTGCGAGCTATGGCATGGATGATGCGAATTGATGCACGAAACCTGGCAAGCGGCAAGATTATCACATCGTGCGTTGTTGTTTTTTTTCTCGCCCGCGAACACACTGTACAATCAGCGCGGTTTTTTCAGGCACCAGTATGGCAACCATGTACAACACAAGACATATCATTTGGATCTCTATTGGATCCTCGTGCCCGCCCGTGGGGTATCAGTTTTGGAATTTGATGGAATAACCTTAGGTGAAGCGAGCTGCAGAAGATGGTTGCCCTGGAAATGGGCCCCTGGAAAAACGAGCGGAGCGGCCAAGGACACTTGCTGGAATGGAAATCCATGATTTTCAGGTGTCATGTCAAACCTTTCGGGGGAACCAAGGCGCTACCGGTGTCGGGGTCCTGCTCCAGTTTGAAGTTGTCTGTCGACATACCAAACTTCCTTGCTGCGGTTTGTTGGTGGAAAATCAGCCATATCTGGATGGAGCTGAATCCATTCATACGGAGTTCATCAATGATTTTCCATGACTGTCAATGATTGTCATCATGCTAGAATTGAGAGCCCCAAGTCATTTGTAGCAAAGGCGGTATGTCATCCCTGACCCTCTCCAAAACGACCCAATCTTAAGCAATGCCAAGTCTCCCTAGCACGGTATTTCCAAGGTCCTTCAGCTTTGAAAGCATCTCATCTTTGTCTTTCTCGAATTGTTCCTGCGCTCGCTTCTCCAGAATTGTAATGCGTCGGCTTTCCTCGCAGAACTGGGGCACGGAAAAAAAAAAACATCCCATCCTTTTTGTACTGGCTGTTGAAAAGGGATTGTCATATTTAAACAAAGAAATGTAACAATATATAACAATGTCTATTGTAGAGGGTTGTGTCATCCTAAATATGTCCATATGATATACCGGGTATCTTCAATTAATAACTTTTTCGTACAAGCTCCACCCTAAATCCACCCAACTCGTCTTGAAAAAACTTGGTGGCTCTGGTAATGTTGCCAGTCCTTGGCCCGTAGAGATGGGTCGAGTTCCAAGGATTTTTTCAAATCCTCGAAGGCATCCTGCCATTTCTGCAGTTCTTCATTTGCCACACTACGACGGGCAAAGGCTTTCACGTACCTGATAGTACCATGCAGGAAAAAAAAAAGTGCCCCAAAAAATGAAGCACATGATGATTGAGGGAGGTTGGGCTGATTTGTTTTTCCTAGATGACATTCACGAAATGTTTCATATTACCAATGCCGAAATCTTGGCACTAGAAAGAATGTATATCTCTTTACAAGCCAAATGGACCTGAATAAAACCAAGGTCGATTGAGGGCATCAGAAATCGGCAAGCTGCCAAGCTAACTGCTCTCCATGATACGTTGGGTCAAGCTTGATAGCTTGGGAACAGTCCTTGACGACATCATCCCAACGCTCCAGCCGCTGAAGACATGCAGCTCTGTTGCAGTGTAGGACTGCTCTATCCTCAAGGTTTGAAACGAAAGAAGCTGCTGTTTTTAGCCCCGAAATGGATGATTTATAATGGAAAACCCTATTTTTTAATGGATGATTTGGTAGGAAAACCCCACCATTTTTGGAAACATCCAGATTTTCACCTTTGGCATTCATGCAGTTGTCCCACCTTGCTGGGATCAGAGCCTGGTTCTCCAGCTGGTGGACTTACATGTAAGGCTTCACTGTAAGCCTCCCGTGCATCATGTAGTCGCCCTGCCTGCGGTCTATTTGCAGATTTCAGATGGGTTTCATGTGGTTGAAACCATGGTTGCATATGGCCTAAGGGCTCATGTGATTTCATCAGGCCTTGAAGTGCTCATTGCCCTCCACTCTGAGTTGTTGAGCCTTTTCTGCGTCCACCATATCATCCTCCAAGGCATTCTCCTCCTCCTCTTCCGAGGCATCTACCGACGCGTCTGCCACTCCCTTGTCAGCTATCGGCACCTGTGATTTAGACTTGTCATTGCATCGAACTGAAAGTTGCTGACCATAGCATTTGGCATCACATTGGTGATTTATGATGGCCTTTCCACATATAGAGATTGACTCCAAATAACTTAAAGATTCTGCGGGCACCCACCTCGCCATCTGATTGTATATCCTTTTCCTCATCTTCCGCTTCAACTTCAGGGTTCTCCAGCTCCTTAACCAACAAGCCAAGCACTTAAATGTATCAGGTGATACTTTCAGAGAAAGTCATCACTCAGCGTCTGAAAGTTCCAATGGTTTTTTCATCATTTTTGATGTTTGTCGATGAACTCCAGACAAGACAATCTTGAAGCCTTGAAGATTCAAACCTTGCAAAGGACACCCCACCAAAACCAAAAAATGGCCTCTGCCGAAAGCTCCATGGGCATCGCAGCCACTTCTGCTTCGCTCATGGGCACCGCGGCGCGATCCATCGCTTTGGCTGGTGCTGGTGTTGCTGCAGCAGCATCGGTAGTTGGCGCTGTTGGCGGCTTCGGCGGAATTTCGGGAGCTTCAACTGGAGGTGGTTTCAGTTCAGCTTCTGTAGGCCACGCCTGGAGATGAGAGCTCTGAACGTTTTTGGTTGATAGCAATCATAGGGGGGAAAACATCTTAGACCGTGACACACCAAAAATTAATTTGTCCTGTGTCCTTTGATCCAGCCTCAGCCAGCTCCTCACCCAACTTGGGTATGCGCAAGACCACGAACCAAAGATACAGGCAGCCTAAGAATAAGGCTAAAAAGCTAGGCGCTGCCCAGCCGGAGCTGAACCTGAGGTGCAAATACCGACTATCCAGGGCTGACAAGACAAACAAGAAATACCGACCCCGGGACCCCGCCTATGCACAAAAAGCCATAGGGCAAAGCAAGCAAAAGCCCCAAGCCAACTCTTGCTTCCCATGGCTGCGGAAAAAAAACTCTTGGGAGTCTTTGCGCCTTCAGCAAGAAATTTTTCTGAGCTCATCATTACCATGGTCTGACACTTCTTTGCCAAGGGCTTGAGGCTGTGATTGCATCTGTGGCTCTTGTCGAGACTAGCTGCACTAGCTGACTACTAGTAGCTTGTTCAAACCCTCGTTTCGAAAATGCATTGTATCGCCCTCCATTCAGGATTTACTTCAATTTTTCCACATGTTTAGATCTATGCAAAGCTGAATTGAGCCCCAGCATTCGAAAGCTCAAACAAATGCAATCAACATACCAGCTACCTATACTTCTAGATCCACACTCCACACCCTGGAAGCCTGCGCTCTTGTGTTCCCGACGGAAAACATGGCGTTGAACATCCGGAAATCTCAACCACTCCTGAAAAAAGCACTTCAAAAATGGGCAGACACGTCAGTCAAAACGCATAGATTCTATGGTCCTTGGAATCCTCGGCCCATGCACCTGACGAATGTCCATCAGCACCATAAGGGGTTTGGGAAAAGTAGACTAAGCAAACAAGTGAAATGATCAAGAAACACATGAAATGATCAAGCGTATCTCTCTATCTAAAATCTTTTTCTTTGTTCATCACACCATCAAAAATACATACTACATATAATATCATATATAATAAATCGCGTCTCATGCCATTGCAAACCACGTCTTTTAAACCAAACTATCTCAGCAGCTTGTGAGAGTTGCCTCGCCACGTCTTTGCACCCCAAATGTTGCGCAGCTGCACGAGATAGAGCGCATCCTCCACCAGGAAGTCCAAGATGGAATAGCCGTGGCCCTCCATCCGATGATTTGAAGGAGACATGTCTAAACAAATCTTGAACTTTCTGCTAGTGGCCACGAGTCTCTAGACCCAAGTACAAATGATTTCAAGAGCTAAAATTTGCAAACATTCAGATTTCGCTCCATCAAAATGAACAACAAAAATTCTCGTAGAGATGCATATCCAAACAAAAAAAATGATGGTCTCCCTCATTGTTGGCCTATGTTTGTAGCTGTTAACCCCCCGGGCGACCTGGACCAAGCCATTGTTCCGTGGATCATCTCGTGGATCTGGCAGATCTTCATCGAGTTGTCGATCTCCAGGATACGTCCAAGCCAACAGCAACGTGTTCTGCCGATGCAGCTCCCTGGGAAGAACCCATGTATCATGTATATGCAAACACAGATGTATATGTATAAATATATGTATCTGCCTATATACACATAGGGATAGATGTAGATCCCTGGTGGTATAACTAGATTCTAGATATATCATCTTCTAAAATGGATATACACATCCAAAAATCCAAAAACTCGCAAGAATATCTGTAAACTCATTCTCAAAACTGACTTCAAATGCGTTGCATGTCACCCAGTTATTGGACCCCAAGCCTCAGCAAAACCATAAAGTCTTCGCATTGGTGCCAGGTTCCGCCTGGGCAACTTGCCACCGTACGGTTGCCACCATGGAACCCACCCTCAAAACGCAAAAACCAAGGGGCCGATACGCTGAAGGATACACCGAAGGGGTCGGATTTTGGTCACGCGTCCTGTCAGCCAAATCCGCAAGATTCTATGGTGTCATGCGAGCAAAAACCTCGAAAAATACCACTTTCTTGGCCCTGAACTCGTGACCCGATGTCTAGGTAAAGATGAGTGGCGGTGCAAACCAGGAGAGTGGCTCTGCCCCCAACGTGCCGCAGAATCTTCCCCAGGCAGGACATGTCCTCAGCGCATGTAAACCCAGCGATTTCATGCTGTCTATAAACGCGGATTTTGCTAGTCGCCTCAAAACACCCTTTAGCGTTCTTTACCATCCTCATAAAGGATCAGATATCTATATATTGCCACCCGCGTATTCGCAAAGGACACGTGACCAGAACCCTCCAAAATATTCCAAGGAGCTCCATGCTGACCACCAGCCGGTGTCCTTCCGCCAGTGTTGCAGCTTTTCCGTCTGACCTACAAGGGTTTCTTAGCAGTCTCCACGCTGTTTGTGATGATGTGACCAGCAGCTGTTTGTCCACAGTTTGATGGGTACAAAATGGTACAAACACACACTTTTGTCTACCTCATTATACTCCGAACATGTCACGCCTGTCAAAGCCATAAGAAGTGCCCCATGATGTGATTGCTTCAGTGCTTCGTAGCTCCCACACAACTTTGCCAGCCTCAGTTGAAGCGATTTGATGAAAATCCAACACCAACAGCACACACATACACTGACAAGCAGCAATGCTGTTTAAGTGTGGAACATGCACCTCTACATGTGCACTAAATCTATATATATAATACAAATATAAAATATATATATATATGTATATATACACAGTATACGCATACACATAAATATAACGATACATATATCACTAATTCCAGCACAGGCACGCCTTTTCCAACAGCATCACCTCATGGTGACAGGCAGTTCTGTTTCCACAAATGCACCCACAGACCTGTCGCCTTGCTGACAAGTGACCCACAAGGGGTAGAAGGCACCACCTGCCCAATGCCTAGACTGTTCCTTTGGAAAGGTCTGTACTGGCACAAAGTCATCCACCTGGCGACTCAAAATCGTGAAGCGCATCATCAAGTGAATCACGACACATCCATGAGCTACGATGACGCATGAATCATGCGGAAAAAATGAGGCATCATGGAATGTACCCTCGTTGTCAGGTGCTACCTTAATGTATCATGAACTACCATGGGGATTGCAGGCCCATGGGTGTCATGAGGCATCACGAGATATCATGAGGTATCGTAAGGTATCATGAAGTGCGAAGTATCATAAGATGATATGGGCTATGAGTATGATATGGATGAAGCCAAGTAACATTGATATACCTCCACTTTCTCTGCCACATATCGAAGAGCTGCACACTATACTTCCCCGCTTCATTGGTAGATGTTGTTCTGAAGAGCGCTTCCACGTAGCCAGGGTATTCACGGAGAGATGCTAGAACAGAGCGGGTAATGCTAACTTCTGATGGGTGAGTACCACTCAGTCCGACCTTCAAACAGATTGACCCGGAATCAACAGGCAAAGCACCATTCATAGAACTTATTGAGTAGGGGATGGCGGCTTCATAGCAATTGTCTGCCCTTCCATGACTTTTGGTAAGACTCTCCAGGCATCCAGGGGTTTTTTCCTAAAGAACCTGAAGGTCAAATGGCAGCCAGGCTACAAAGTCCTTCATGCTGGGTTCATTGCTGGCATCCAAGAGTGGCATACCAGGCTGCAGTTTGGCTAATGAGACTCCCGTTCGCCAGGTGATGTCATCAAACCTGGCGAACTGGCGATGGCGAACGGGAGGTATGCGTCAGCATGCTACACATCACCTTTTTTCGATACATTTGGGATGATGTCATGACGTTTTTTTTTCACCACCTTCTTTGGAAAAAAAATATTGCAGCTCTAAAAACCAGCACCCGAGGACCTCGACTCTTCTGACTTGATGGGTGGGGTTTCGCCCACCAAAGACATGGGAGCAGGAGGGAACTCGTAGTCCACAGACCGGGGAACCTGACTCGCCAGCGGTGAGAATTTGAAGCCGGAGCAGCTTTCCCAATCACCGGTTCACCCAAGAGATTTTTACGCCAAGACTCAAGGATATGCATATAGCCACCATAAGCTTTCTTTGGATCAGCAGCCTCTGCAGGGAGCTGCAAAGCCTCCAAGAAAAGAAGATGGTCGAACTGGTAAGTGGCTCCATTTGGTCCTGCACAGGCTGTGCAGGACATGGGCATCCTGCAGCTTCCCAGCACAGCTCAGCATCCGCACTACCCAACCAGAAACCCACCTGATCCGGTCATATTCGCCGCCCAGGAGACCAATCCACGCAACTTGGGGAAGGCTTCATCAGCTTCGGTTCCGGCGGCCTAGCATGTTTTTTAAGGGGGGGAAGCGTTTCAAAGGTCACACAGGCAACGTAAAAGGCGTGATTTTGTGAGTCCTGCCCTGAATTTCACCCTGGCAACAAACTTCATTAATTCATGAATCGAAACTGTGAAAAATCCATTTGGTGCTGCAATGTCTGCTGCCGTGGTCCTGGTACATGACAACGTATGGTAAGCGTTGATTCTCTGCAACTTGTTTGATGCAGGCACCCAGCTGGGTTCCAACACACCACCTGAATGCCATCGTGAACTGGCACGATCATGCTGGAGACCATGCAAAATACATCCTGCAAAATACTTGTTACAAATCCTCAAAAGACGCCACGCACCCAATGCAATCAAGAGGCTTCCGATCAGCCAGTGAAAAATAGATGTAGGCATCATTCCGCTCAGCATCCACTTGGGCAGGATCTTTTTGATATGTTGCCCGGCCATAGAGGTTTTGGGTGCGCTTGTAGCCACCATATAGTCGGGTTAGGTGAGCTTCATAAAAGTCTGGCCCCGAAAGGATGATCGCATCTGGCGCAGCCATACCCAAACACCATTGCTCTACAGGCGGTCGGAAGGTGACAGGAGTACCAACAGTCTCATGTTGATTGATGTTGTGAGTGCTTTCAGAGGTGGTGTAACAGTGAGTGCAACAAATGCAAAACGCGTACTGCAATCAAAAAGGAGTGACTCTTCAAGCGATTTGCGGACATGAATTCCTTGTGGTTCATGAAGAACTGATTCACAAGAAACAATATACAAATTCATTGCATGCTAAAGGTTCGGCACACCATGACCATGATGCGACTTCAGGCTATAAGCTATTATATAGTCAGCATCATCCTTTCCATTTGGACTATTCTTGCCCCATGCTACCTTCTGCAGAAAGCTTGTAAGCGAGAAAGGGAAAGGGCACCAAAGATCACAAAAAGTTCGAGCATGGAGGTCCTTTCAAAGCACTTCCGCCATGTTTTTTTCAGCACGAGAAGCTGTACGAATCCAGGGTTAATCTTTGAACCCCAACGATTCCATCGATGCAGAAAAACGAAACATCATCTTATCATTCTGCACCACAGAGGTATAAGTAGATTGATAGGCTAAGAGGTGCCAAAATCAGAAGCACTCGTATTTTTCGCCATGAAAATCTCCCAATACAAAGGCCCGCAGCCAAAGCCAATGTAGCCAACACCTGGCCAACCGGCATCCCAACTTGGAAGGCTCCATTTTCGCATCGCAAGCTCCTGAGAAGAAGAGTTTTCCTGTGGATGGAAATATGTTCTATGCCAGCATCCTCTTGGGGGATAAGACTACATACAGATACATACAGTAGATTGTTGATAGAATACAAATGAATAATAACATAAATGGTCATAGTGTAGAATCAACAATAATTATTCAAGTGCTCTTTCACCGAGTCTCGATCTCAAGAGCATTAGCCCCTCGCGCACAATCAATGGATCATCGGAAAAGGCAAAATGTACACCACTCTCAACGGCTTTGATGAGATCATCCTGTCACCGTGAGCCATTCAAAACTAACAAAGGCAGTTGCAACTTGGACCTGGCCTTGGAATTCACTCCAAATGTCAAGAGTTGAAAACCACGCTGTCGTCCCTCACGCAACAGCTGGCTGCTGACGTGAATGGAAGCCCCAAGCCTAGAGCTGGAATTTGACAAAATTACCACAAGAAGTCTGAAAGAATCCCCTTTCTTTTGCCAGTGCCCACCAAGCTACACTTGAATGCCAGCGGTGGCGGCCAGGTCCAGGCTTTCGTTAGAGGCTGCTGGTGCACCACGCCAGGGACGATCAAACATGGCCTCAAAGGTTACCATTCTCACCGTCGATATGCACATAACCCGATGAGGATCGAACCATGATGCCCAGAATCTCCGGATACTGATTGCGATGCAGCTGGCTGAAGAGGGAGATATCCTGGAGATATCAATCGAAACTGATGGATGGCTGATATTCCGAACCAAATGCTGAACAATGCTCCAAGCATCGAAACTTACCATCCGAACACACAGGTTTCTCCTGGGGAAGGTACCAAACAGCTGTGCTCTGCCATGGCAGGGCGGCGTTACGCAAGTCTTCCAAAAGGCTTTTCAGCTGCTCTGTGGTGACGGGATGGGTCTTGAGCTCAAGTGCGATGAGCCTGGAATCCCCAGGTCGATACAAACTAGCAGCTGCATGTCACAATATCACAATGATGGGGTGTAGTTTGTCTCCTTCATTTAAGAACCTTCCAATTTGAGGATTGGTGGTTCATCTCATACTATCAGCTCTGCCTGTGCCGATGGTTCTTCAAAGATGCGAGAAGCTGAGAAAAAGTCATGGCCTGAAAATGAAGATAAGCTTCAGGTTTGGGATTGTACTGATGATCTGCCTGAACATCTGCAATCCAGCTTTACTCACATGTCTGGGTCATCGTCATCACCCTTCATTTCACCCAGCCTCATGAGAGACGTTGCCTCTCAGCTTCGCAAGATCTGTTGGGTGTGCCACAACCAGGTCTTTGTCCGAAACGGAGTCATACCTGGTGAGGTCCAAGTCGGCACATGGAAAGCCATGGTCAAAGACTTTTGTCAGGCCAGCAGTGGTAAGCAGCTTTGCTTTGAGATCATCTTTGGCCAAATTGCCTGGCAGCATTCCATTCTACGATACGTTGCATACGTCTCTTCTCAAGCAACTTGGAAACAACCCTTGTCAAAACAGAGGAATGCATAGGAATGAAAATGTCAAAATGTAGAATGAAATATATCTTAAATATATCATATTAACTGATTGAAAATATGAATGAAATCATGAAGGGTACATAGTAACGAAATCTCACTCAGTAAATCCATGTAAATCTGCACCTCTATGTGAGCAAACCTGGATCTCCTTGAGTTGGTCACAGTCCATCGGTCTCCCATGGCCCTTTTGGACGTTTGGAAAATTGTCAGGTCATGTTCCTGGAATCCCAACATGCCTTGCATGAAATAAAAAAAACCTTCATAACATTTCACAAATATGTATGTTATACAGAAAGTGAAAAAATGTTGAAAATGGTTTTGGTGTCAATGTACGTTAATTTAAATGTATATATATATATACACATGTTATGTGCTACTTTAATGCCTTAGTGGTGTGGCAATCTGTGGTGAAATGACTCCAAGCAGGACTTCCTTAGCTTCTCAAGCCAGAAATGCATGCAACGAAATGGCAGAAAAACTCGGCATCGCTGTGTCAAAAAAAACGACAGCTGCAATCCTCCACGTTGAATCTCTCCACCTTTCCCGTTCGAAAGGCTGCCTGCAATCGTCATTTAACAACATTCTTAACATGGAACCAACAGAAAATCACAACAAACATTACAAACATCGTCTGAGAATCAGCGGAATGATGTCTTCTCAGCCTCGTTATAACATATCTCTGGACAGGCATTCACAATGAGATAGTTCCTTGTTGCATTTTTTCCAGCAAGTTTTGGAGGTTCTCACCAACGTCAAAGTGAAATCCTGTGATGTGACTCGCTCTGAGCTCACGGACCCGGCATGGAAGGTCTCAAAAAATCGAACCACTTCGGAGAGTGGGTTCCGATAGAATCGCATCCTGCGTTAAAAAATGTTAAAAGTATGTTATTGGAAGAAAAAGGCCATTGGCATTGAGTAGGTCTCTAAGGATTTTGAAGTCTATGTTCCAAACACCTTTACGAAAAGATCCGTTGGATCTTTTATCCAACCATCTTTGGATGCACAGCCGAGGCACAGGCAACCTCCTGCTGGCACGCTCATGCTAATGAGCCTGGGCCTTAGTCGTGACGGCAGTCCTGTCACTTTAGTGAAGGCAAATCCACATTGCCAAACCCCAAGGCTTGGAAGTTGCTTCCATGTGTGGGTGAGTGTGGGTGTTTCATGGGAAAAATATGCGGCGAGTACATCTCAGTAAAACCTGTCCGCAATGATCTATGTCGCCTCTGTTCTGTCATGTACAGACTCAGTATCTTGTCTGTGCTCCGGTGAACTAACCTTCATCAAAGGAATCAAGAAACAGTATTGGCATGTACTGGCCTCATCAGTCAAACGCTCAAATCAAATGCAAGGAAGTTAGAAGGGGGCTCTCCACTAATGCCCCAGTATTTACAAACACATTGCTGCAGACTAATTGTCTGTTGGCACGTAGGGTACCACCCAAATGTGATTAGCCAAAATCCGTGAAAATCGAGTGCTTTCAAGTAGTTCAAACAGGAGCGTAGGCCCTTTGGCATCCTGGAAAAAATGGTGTATATACTGATTTCCACCAAGTGTAATCCCAAAAAAGTATTGCAAAATGCGCTTCCAAATGGGTTGCTATCTCTTTGTCAAAAGTTCAACAGAGCAAAAAGGCATAGAGATCAAGCCAGAGCTGTCATGGAGGTCATCTTTCCAATCGATGATCGACTCTCAATCTTGCACATAGCAGTGGACCATGTTATGTAAGAGTCCAACATCAGGGGTGATCTTAAGTACCTCTCATACCTTTTCAAGACTCTCAACTTTCCAAAACCCTCAGGTTTCCTGATGCTTTTTTGGGACTTAAAACTAAGCTCCCGGACGTGATGTACACCAAGTCAAGGTCGAAATCCTGCTCCAATGACACGAATCTCCGCTTATTCTCGCCGGTGATTCGCCGCCTCGAAGATGCAAATCATCATCTCGATGCCGGGGAAAAAAACGCAGCTCCCTGAGGGTCCCAACATTCGATTCCCTCGGAGCGGCAGCATGGGATGAGGGATTTCAAATGCTGAAACGCCTTACAGTTTTTATTCATTTATTATACTTAATAACTGGTGAAGGGGGCACAGGGGGGGGCGAGGGAAAAAATGATGAACTAGCTGGACGGTCATAATGCTCTCAGTGAATCTCATCCTTTCTGCAGCTGAAGTTCAGCACCGCGGGACGGTATGGCTCATGAAGAGACCAATACGAACAATGCGCAGCACCCTGGGATGCCCGAGTGCATCGTACCAGATGCCACTCAGCTATCTGACTGTACATGTTGATACATTCCCATCATCTGGAGCCTGAAGACTCGCAAAAGACGTAAGAAGCGAAAGGGTCCTTAGCAGCTCCATATACGGAGGGAAGCAACTGTCGACTTCAGCGAGAAAAGAAAACCTGGACAGATCCGAGCTCCACACCAACTCCACCCACTGACTCAGTGACCGCCGAGATGGAATTTGCAGCAGTGAGGATCACAATTGCAGCATCGAACCTGATGAATAAATCATCAATCTCAGCAAATGTCGCTCTGTATCAGAAGGGACCTCTGTTTTTTTTGTGGGCTAGGTACCCGACAAATTCCAACACTTGGCAAAGAAAACCTTCGGCGGTACCAAGGTACCAAAGCCAAAAAAAAATCCAGGTGGAAAAACCCCCAGCACCTCAGGACCGAAACCATATAGGCGCAAGGCCACATCCGCGAGGTACACCACCGTCCTGGTTTTGGGGGTTGGTATACCACGCCCAGGAATGGTTCGTTGGTCTACAAAAACCCTGAGGCGAGCACAGAAAAACCATCTTCAAGGCCTCAAAAAGGGCTGAAAACAAAAGCAAAATTCAAAGTCAGAGCAAGTGCAACAGCAAAAGGGGACAGAAAAAACCACCCTTGCAAATATAGATGTACCTGTTGTCTGTCTGTGTGTGTGTGTGCCCGTGTGCGTTTGCATGTCAATGTCCGTATGCATTTGCAAGTTGCATGTTCCACATAATCTGCACCAGGGAAATTTTTGGGACATCACGTTGTAATATCAAAAAACTCCAGCGAAAGAACTCCAATTCTTAACTAAGCAGCATGGAAGATTGATGGCTGGGCTGGCTCCCAAAGCTCTTGAAGCCCATTCTTGAAAACAGGAACAATGAGAGCTGTAGAGTCGATAACCTCAACCAATGTCACAAAATCCACAACAAATCTTTGCGGAAATTGCGGGGTATCAATGAATCAATTTAACGGTGGTATCGGATGCTGAGCTTCATGCAATGGCAAAGATTTGCAACAGAACCCAAGGCCTTCAGCTGCATGACATCAAACACGCTGTGGTACTTAGCTATACGACTTTCCGAGGCTCCAACCAGGACACCACCAAACGCAAAGCCCTTTCTCGGTTTGTGGGTGGCTGGCTGTCATCAAAACTGCCAGCCACGTACATCCTGAAAAGCATCGGTGTGACTTTTGTGCGATTTTTTGAGAAGAAGCAAGCATTGTGACAAACAACTCAAAAAGCATTCAAAAACAAATCTAGTTGGTGGTTTCAACCCATTTGAAAAATATTAGTCCAAATAGGGATGGAAATACACAATATTTAAGAAACCACCACCTAGAAACAACATCAAATAACCAACACCCCTCAGTGTTCGGCTTCATGAGATTGGCTCGCGCTTCTCGACCATCCGGATCTCCCTTTAAGGGACGCTCCGTAGATAGGGGACCAAGGGAAACTATGCTGCGGAGTGGCCTGGTTCCGTAGCTGCCAATGATCCGGTGTTGGGCATGGCAGAAACCTCCCGGCTTGTTGGAGGTTTAAGACGCATGGGATGCCAACAAGGATGCTTTCCAGCCTTGGGTCTAAGCGGGCTGCCGTAAGCCTGGCAGCGGGCTGCATGTCCCCAGGGAGTCATGTGAAAAACAGCAAAGCTGCAAAGGTTTCACCAAATTGAATCAGCCTGCTTCCTCGACCAGCCGCATCTGGCACCAGCACCTGGCCCCACCAAAAACACCAAAACACCTGGTGACACTCGTGACACGATGCGATTTCCATGGCCTGGCCAGGGGATTGGGCTCCCGCTGGATCTGCCTCAGGCCTGATGTGCCAGTTTTCTTCGCTGGGTTTTCCAGGTGTGAGCCTTTGGGAACCTTGAGGGTCATATTCTCCTTCTGAGGCAGCTAGTACCAAATATATGTCGTAATGATGCAAGTTTGATATGGACACCTCACAAAAGATTCAAGAACATGCAAATCCACTCTCCGCAGAGAAAGAAACATAATCAACAAATATTTTACAAAATGCGAAAACCTCAAGACTTTCAGCTCATCTACGCCTTTTCTGGAGTGGCCCAAGCTCAATTTGGAGTGCCATGGAGGTCCATGGTGCGTCCCAGGGCGCTGCCCATCGACCAATGATATGACACTTGGAAGGACTTCCCTTCAATATAGTTGCTGCAATAGCTTCTGTGTTGAAATATATGTGTGTGTGTGTGGGACTATGCAGATGTGAATCTATTGATAGGTTGATATAGTGTGTGTGTGTGTGTGTTTTTTCTATAAGTTTTGGGCAAATAATGACAAAGATACATGATTATATATCTAAATAAACATATGCAAATGTTTCATAGATTGTTAGACTGGTACATTTAAGGATTATAGTATGTACAGCATATAGACGCGGGGGCGGATTGTGTCTACATGGTTCAAGACTGAGCCACAGCTAAGGCTACAAAATCAAAATTTTGAGGAAGGTCGGTGACATCAATACTCTGCGCTGAACATGTTGCAAAAACAGCTGCCACAACTTCAGCTGCTTCGCCAGTTGGCAGAAGAACCACATTTGGGAGCCCTGGTTCAACTCTGCCACAGCTTTTTGGGGACAAATCGCATCGAAGAGTTTCTCCTTGATGTTTTTCGAGTTGTTTGATTTTATGGCATGCAGGAACTTGTTCAATGAACTGTCTTTCAGCGCCAGCAAGAGCTGCCAGTTGAACTTAGTAACTTCAGCGGACGTTGCTGGCCATCCCTGGGACTGACTTCGCAAAGCCCAAGTGCTTGAGGTAGAGAGCAACATGAGGGCTTCCTTTCAATTTCTACCCTGCCCAAAAACTTACAATCCAAAGGCCCACCCTCGGATTTGCATTCTTTGCACTATTATATATCAGAATATGATACCAGTACTATCCAGTACTTGTCATGTGTGGCGTGATTGCTTTTTAAAAAAATAAATCTTTTGAGTCACCATTGGGCATGTGGCTTCCAGCTACCTCTTCAACAAGACTGTGGACTGATGTGGGCTGCGTGCTTCACACTACAGCACCGAACTGCACCTGGATCAGTCTTGGCAGAGATGCCGCCATGAGAAAGGTAGTGTCACAAGGCATATCGGCATGACTCATGACTTATCAGTTTTTGCTATCAAGTATTGAATGCTTTGGTTATGGAAGCCTCACTTTCAGATACTTTCAACACTTCACAAGGCAAGACATATCATGCCAATTACACTGAAGCATACTTGACAAGAGGTGTCAGCCGCTGTAGCTGGAATCCAGGCAATTGCCGGAAGGCAATCCAGCAACTTGCCAGAGAGAAGCAGCTATGCTAGGCACTTCTCCGAATTTCAGCTAGGCCTTGGAGCGCTTCTAATTACTCCAGGTAGTTGCAGCTACATTCTCGCATCTCTGCCCTTGGGACCATGCTGTATCTGATAGATGGCACCCCGGAAGCTCTGTGACTTCCCCTCCTCGGTCTAGGTAGCCGAACTGTTTCTCAGACTTTGCTCCCAATCGAGACCAGCCTGAGCGCGGGTCTGACCTAGTCTCGGATGGACAGGGGTTGCCGGTTGCCGTTTGTGGCGCAAGATCGAACCGACACAGCACAAAAACCACGCTTCCTATCTTAGCTTCAGATATGATGTTAAAGCTACAAAGACATTTTGCAGAGATGCTGCCATCGCAGCCTCTTGATACGTAATTGTTGCAGCGAAAGCCACTCAATGGGCCCCGGTTCCCACACATCCACTGCTTGTGGGGATGGAGGTCGGTTTGCCCAATGAGATTTTCTAAACCGGAAGTTTATGTCGCTTGACATCACGAACAGGCGATGCGGCGATGCTCGAATCTTCGTCCAAGTGAGGCTCTTGGGCCAGTGCCAACTCGTGCCCTTTGAGGTATGCTAGGTACGTTTCCAAAACAAAAAGCTGAAGTGCAATGTTCAAAAACGTATGAAGATGAAAACGTATAAGTCGTAACATATCTAAAAAGATTCTGACTTTTAGTCGTTGGCATCAGCATTTGCCCAGGTCCTTCCTGAGACAGAAACTATCAGAAACCATCAGAAACCCAGCTATCGCCGAATTTTTTTCCTGGTGCAGTGCAGGCTCTGCTGCCCCGCGAAACAGGACGTATATTATAAACTGGATCTATGTCCGGTGTTGGAGGTCGAGAAATCAACGGGCTGCGTGTTGTCTTAGCAACGGCATGCAACACAGAGACCACCTGACATATCACACTTTGAAATGTCCATCTTGAGTATTGAAGAAAAAAACGCTACTATTTTGTGGTCCTTTTTGTTGAGGAAATGCAGCCTGTGAATAACCAATCTCCTAAACGTCAAACCGAATTGCACTGCATAATTCGTGCTAATGGATAAGCCCTCTCTCTATACTGTTTGGGGCTTGCAACTTTTCTTGCCACACCTTAATGTGGCAAGGTCCTGTTGAAGAACCTCTGGAAATCCGTGTTTGAAAGATGGCACTCGGGATCGCGAGATCGCCTCGTTGTTTGGCAAGGGCAAGGGGGCGTCCATGGCAGAACCCCAAACCAATGCGTCAAATGCAAGCATCGACATAGAAACTCAGAATGTCCTAGATTTTGAGCTGTTTCTGCCAAGAATTTAGAGGTGTCTGTCCTTTCGAGTCACTTGCTTTCGAACTTATAATTGCTGTGATCCTTTTATTTCAAAAAATGGGTCAGTTGCCAGCAGAAGTATTCCAATGCAGTACCCAACTTCATCAGGCTTAACACTATCGACACAACCCCCAACCCCAAAACCAAGGGGCCCGGACTCGAGACTGGCGGCAGACTGGGCGCATTGGTGAAGCTTGGAGTAGATGCCTCAAAGTCCCCCCCACCAGTTCAACCACCAACCATCAAACCTGTGACGCATCACTGAGTTTCTGGCCAAAACTGTCTTCGGCCATGGCCTTCTAGCATGTCTTGCTGTCTTGTCATTATAATCATTAGAAACTGTCATTGGCAGAATGGGAAGAAATCAAAAAATCAATAACCAATCATCTGATTATCAACTGTTAACCTATATAGCGATATACTTTGGGAAGGTCACATCTGCAACTGGACTGTTTCACCAAACAAACTCACCTTGTCCCAAGGATTGCCGGGCTGGGTTGCTCGTTGTGCCGTCTTGACCTCATGTTTCCCCCACCCTGTGAACTGTGTAGGTTCTGCGGCCTCGTCCCACTGAAGTGCACCGGGGAAATCTGAGGTTCTCGGCCATGTTACTGATCAAATGCCTTCCAACCAGCCCGCCAATCGAGGTGGCCTTTTCGTCACGCGAAACACTTCACAAGTTGGCTTTCGAATGCGAAATCACTTGGAGAAGTCGTTCTTTTAGGAAAAAATGCATAGAATGCCCCCTAAAAACCTCTTCTTGTGCAATTTTCAGAGTTGCAACACTTGAAACATTTTCAAGATCTGTGGGTAGAAGAAACATCTATTAAGGCCACTGCCAACCACTTCGTCACCGGAATTGGGAGCTGCACGGTACCTGCCTGCGGAATGAAAGACATCATGAGGTTTGGTGTGCATGGCGTCAACTTCCCCTTCCCAGCACAATGTCCCAAGAGCTCTTTAGCTCTCAATGCCTGAAGAAGTAGGGTCTTCTCCTTAGCCGTTGTCATGTACTCAGACTCAAGCTGGGTTACAACATTTTGAATACAAGCTACAGCTTTGTTTTCTCCTATTGTGTGTTCCGATGCCATTCTTTTAGTCAGAACTGTAAGCAGCTTACGGGACCACAGGCTGCCCAAATGCCTTGGCTGACGCCATGTTCTCCAATCTTCACATCCAAGGAAATCGTAGTAAAACTCTACTGCAAATGATTGAAAATCTCACGTCCATGGCATCCATGGTGCTCTTAACGTCATTCTCTGCTCGCTTGAAGCCTTTGACAGGAGGTCTGTAGCAGTCATAGCCTGCGAAGAAACGAGTGGAAGCTAAGACCAAGCTTGCATAAGTCATCTTTCAGTTTTTCAACCTGCTGAGACTGGAAGAGACAAGCAACATGGCAAAACACTTCCCATTTTGAATCCAGAGCATTAGACCAATACAGGCATGGCTTGCTCGGCTTTGCCGGAATTCCTTTGGCAAGCCAACTGCATACAGTATTTGTTCACATCGGACTGAGCAGTTGAAACCAATGCGATACCCAAATTGCGGCTGCTTCACCCACAGTTTCAAATCTGACATCTCAGGGCGAAATCATGCTGGCCATTCTATCCCATGGCGCTTCAGTGCTTTTGGAGATCCTTGGCTGCTTTCAATTGAAGTTCTGAAGGCAACAAAAAGAACAGATTCCTCAAGTTGCGAAACCAGTTCAAAATGAATTAGATTTCATGATTACTTCATTGGTAGGCCTGCTTGGCGTTCCTGCAGTAGGGCTGACCTGAGTCAAAAAATCCTTTCAGTCTGCGATAGTCTGCGATAATCCTACCACTTTCCCACCTGACTTCGCTCGGGTGAACGAAGGAAGGACTCCTTGTGAAGGTTTCTTTTGCTGCTTTCCTTGGTTAAATCTATGACTTTCCCACAGCATGCACATGGAGATCAGTTATGCAGCTTTCCTAAGAGATCCCCGCAGCTTTCATGGCAGTTGAGGTTCCACGGTTCCATCTGCAAAATGAAGACCTTCGATGGCAACCTCCATTGGAGGGGGAGATCCTGGCAAAGCATCTTGAGAAGCAAAACAGAAAGCTTTAATGCTCCACTGTTAAGAAACTGTTTGACGGGACATGCTCCCTTTCAAGCCATAAACGCCTGCTAGATCTTGTCTGAAACTTTGGAACGTCCTGCCATAGGGCAGTCTGTGGGTCTAATATCGAACATGAGCACCATCTGAGTTCTCCGAAGTGAGGAGGGCGCCCGTTTGATGCAGTCTCTCCTCACCGCTTCATCTTTGGAGTCGGTGGAGTCCTCTGACCAGGATGGATTGCTGAGTTGGAAATTTCAACTCCATGATGCCGACGAAAGTTGCTCCTTCCGGTTCAAGTGATGGCCAATCTTGTCGAATGCAGATTCCAAGTTGCACATTTGATGCTCCAATGCAAGAACTTTCTTTTGCAGTTCTTCAAAGGATTCACCAGCCTTGCTTTGACATCTACATGCAAACCACATCTGTACATGATAATACCAGGTTTTTAAAAAAATATAGAACAGTTACAAGGTTGGCCAAAACACCCGTTGAGAAATGCACACGGTTCTTTCACCCAAAAAATTTTCCTCCGGGTCACACCACTCAATGAAGCACTCGCCAAGATCTTGGACATCTCGCGGACTTGGCGACGAAGGTTCTGGAAAGAAGATTGGTCCTCCATTTCTGTACCACTTTTCTCTCCATTTAGGACATGCCAAATATCCAAATAGAAATTGAGGACAAATCCCCTCCTCAACATTGGTTTGCAGTCCAGCGATCATGGTCTCCAAATGTCTTGCCTGCAATGCCAGGTACGATGGGAAAGACATGCAAGCATGCAAGCCTTCATCATGTCACTTGCTTCAACATGTAGAATGTTGCATTGTTCATTCTGCAATGTGCCTGCGCCAGAGCTTGCTGTGATGTCTTTTCATTCCGAGTGAGGCGGGACTGCGTAACACTGAAGCGCTCTTCTAAGCTCTTGAGACTCTTGCTGACTCCTTGCACTTGAATAGCTAACCTTAGTTGAACGAAACAGTGACCATTGATCTCCGTGGTCGTGTCAACAACGTCTCTGTTGGAATCTCGGGTAACCTCATCTGCTCCATTGAACTTTCCATAGGCAACTCCTTCTTGGCCGGGCTGTTGTCAGGAGGCTTCCTAGCAAAATGGAAGTTGATTCCTCCACTTGTGTCAACACTCAGAAAGTGTGGTGGCGATCGAAGTCATCAGATTGAATAGGATAATATTTACCGTAGCACGTGCTCATGTTGACGAGTCATTCCCTACACCAGCAGCTCAAAAAGGATTGGGCTTTTTTTCAAATTTGCACCATACCCATGCAGCGAAGAATCAGATTCAGCAGCTGGCTTTCAACCTCCCAAAATTCATCTAAAAAATTGAGTGTTTCAGTATTTTTCAGTGAACCTGCCGGTCACAACATCTAGTTGGTGGTTTCAACCCATTTGAAAAATATTGGTCAAAATGGGAATCTTGCCCCAAGTAGTAATGAAAATAAAAAAATTTTGAAACCACCACCTAGACATGTTACTTTCACCTGACCGTTTTGGAGCACCTGCTGCAATCGTTCCGACAAGTTCACTGGCAACTCCTGCACAAGCCTCTCAGCTTGGACTCCGGCCTGGAGAGAGAGAGAGCTGCTGGGACGGGCATTTTGAGAGACTTGTAAAGTAATGGAAAAAATGGAAGACACGAGAAAATGGCATTTCATCTAAGATCCTAACATCGGATTGTTAGAAATCTTTCTGATCAAAAATTGAACTGCAACATATATAACATAACTTTTGACCTCCATGTATGGGCCTTATTGTTATCCCTCCACAAGGACAGGACATGCACAACGCTCTCACGCGCTCCTTCTGGAGCTGCGCCCCTCTCTGCCCCATGGCCTAAGGCGTCATGCCGCATGTGTGGCAGCGTGGAAAAAAGACAAAAATGGCCCTCGCCTTTGTTGCACGATCTTCCTCCTTCGGGACACATCGGGATGTGCATGTTCGAATATATTAATAATATATTATATGATATATCAGAATATAAAAGATATGAAATGTAGATTTCAATATGCACGAAACATATCTACACGCACGGACACTTGCAATTATGTGCACATGGATTTGCATCACTGTGCATCACAGGGAAACTGGATTCGAAACCAAAGTTAAAAGAAACTCAAAGCCAACTTCAAACAGCAGGTTTGATCCAAAAAGTCGAACCTGCTCAAGAAAGGCATCAAATCTCTTTTGCATCTCCTCGGTTCATCAAGAAGGCAGTTAACCCGCTACATACCGCGAAACATGATTGAGCCACATGCAATGCAACAAAAAGATCCAAAAGCTCAGGTCTCTATGCATTTCCATAGGCATCATATGCCAAGTGTCTGATATCACCTGAGACCAGCCACATACGAATTCAGGCGTTCAAAGTACATACTCTAAATCAATATGAAAAAGAGCTGCTGTTGTAAATCCTGATTCAGGTGTCCAAATCTCCCCATTCTTGGTACGCAAGGCACCGATTCGGAAGATTTCCGAATATCATTGGCGGCATCAGAAAGGGCAGCCTGAGCAGCTGATCAATCAAAAAAGATGCACAGCTTTCATCATTTTCCCACGATGCCTCCCGCGATTCCAAGCGAATGGCAAAGACTTCTAAGAAGGTGTGGAGTTCCTCCAGGCTGCCATATTAGTTCATCATATTTTCCCACTAAATGTTCACAGATCCAAGCTCAACATCTATTGGGAAAGGTTTCCCAAAACCCTGAATTTTGGGGCCAAAAAAAGGGGTCGGTCCTGGTGTAAGCTCTCAGAGATCTGATCAATTTGGAAAGACTGCAGCTGTTCAGACACCTAATCCGAGCATCACATCCCGGGGATTTCGAGCAGCAAATTTCAATGATTCTAATCCAATAGGTTGCTTCAATCAATGTCCCTGAAATCCTGCAGGGCTTTAGGAGCCAAGGACCCTGCTTTTCTAGCTTCTGGTCTCCAGAAAAAAGTGGGCTGATGCCACTGCATCGGACGTTTCAAGAAAGGTTCCTTATGGCACAAGTGATGCAAATCCCTCATGTCACACATAAAAGTCCGGCTCTCAGGGCGAAAAAGCTAAGTGACACATTCCCAAAACAAGTGTCAGCTATGGCAGCAGTTGCTGCGTTGAGATTGCTCCCTGCTCGCTGCAGGTTGTGATCAATGCCGTTCAGCTCCAAGCCAGGGCTGGTGCCCACTCCTGAAACATGACTTTGGAGGAAACAGGTTGCCTTTCGAGTCTCCCCTAGTTATAACCACAAGCCAAAAGTTGGGGCAAAGGCCAACAGATCCCCAAGCTGCAGCAACCCACAGCAACCCGCAGCAACCCCAGAAAAACCATCATGAAACGAACAGTTATTGCTGCACACTGCCCCCATTGCATCAAGGTCACGTTGCATGCTTTCTCAGCTCGGTCAAAGAGCTACTTTGGCTCGGGGCAAGTGTTGAATGGCCGAGCCATAAACCTTTGACCCGAAAGGCGGCGGTTAAAAAGAGACAGCAGCCGATTCAAAGGATTAATGTATCACAGAGCAGCTAAGCACCATTAAACACCTTCGTTGCATTGTTTCCGACTGAGACCTTTTTCCATGTGCACGATTTCCGCGAAAACGGCCTGAGCCTTTGAGAACAGCCATCGGCAATCAGCCATTAGCTGAGCCATCTGCGCGCCCGTCGACTTCTCTCGCATCTCAGCCCTGTGGACCTCCATGATCTCTTCACGTCGTTCTCGAAGACCTTAAAATCTGGACCTGTGCTGCGACAAGATATGAAAGTGGCAATAGATAGCACATGGTCACATGGTACAAAGTCAAGCGAAGGACAACAGTAAACCTGTAAAACAAAAAAAAGGTAAGACAAGTTCGTTTCTTAACATGACTGCAAATGTTGATTTCAATCCAAAAATAAACAAACCCAAAAGCAACAGTCAGGACACCTATCCTATCCGTAGTCAAGCCGCCGCTCCTGTTGCACTCACCAAATTGACACCACAATTTGGAAGTTTGGAAGGACGCACCGGTCCTGCAGTTTCTCTTCCGCCTTCGTCGCATGTCGACCGGCAGAAGCGGCCTGGGGGCGGTCGAAAGTAGGTCAATCAGGGCTCTAAATTGTCTCATAGAGATCTGTGCCAATAAACCTTTGTCACCTTTTATGTCCAGTGTGAAGGCGTTATGTGTACATATGTTGGTATATATTCTCTTAACTCCTTGTTTTTGCAAATATATGAATTCATATGCTCACCAATTATGGACCTTCAAAATCTTGGGACTTCTTCCCCAGGGTCCCAGACCTTTTCTTTGGCTGCATGGCTGGCTTCTGCGGCTTCCATGCGTGAATGATATTGTGGATCACGAAGTTTCTCCTCCGGCAACGCCTAGCAGCAGTGCAAAATCCACCATCAAAATGGCTCTTATATTTTCGGATATTTTTTCAGAAAAAATCAATAGTATTTTGGGTTTATGTATTTTGGTATGTTGGTATTTTTAGATCGCAAAAACCCATCCAAAAAAAAACAAAAATGCCAAAGTATTCTGATGTTCCATCTTCCAGTTGGAACCGCTGACAAATAAATCTTCGACCAGGATCCTACACAGAGCCTCCTGCCTCACCATGATCATCAGCCTTCAGCAGAAGTCGTTCCTTGCGCTCGGCAAGGCGCCGCTTCTCAGCCTCCGCCTCCGATTTCGCCTGGGAAAAATCCACCATTTTTTGCAGCATTTTGCATGTGGAAAACGACAGCCAAATGGTCAAAAAATCTTACCAGATTGATGTTTATTATTATGGTAAGGGATGGTAAGGGTTGATGAAAAGTCGTCCATTTCTTCCCAGCCTGAAAGCCATCGGATCTCTGTTGCACCACAACCTCCGCACGTGGTCGTTGTAGGGCATGATTCTCTCGGAGTTTCTCCTCAGGTACACACATTTCCAATGAATCCATTTGCTACTTCTATTGTATGTTTCACATCGGACTCGCAAAGCCCACGCCTGCTTTGGCAACTCACTTCCCTCCTCTTTCATCTCAGTCGGAGATTTCAAAATCATGTGATCCTGGCATATGTTTGACATTTTGACCATAGATGTTTTGGGGCTAAGGCCCTAACCTTTGTGATGCTCGGTGTACTTTTTACTTCTTCTTTTACCACTGGCACATCAGGCGAGCCAGCGGCCTTGGGGAAAGAAACTGCAACGAAAACCGCCGTTTCGAATGCGTGATTTTTTTTCAAACCCTCAACTCAGCAGCCCACATTGCACCCACCCATCCTTCCAAGGTCAATCAAATCTTGAGCCAATGGCTGAAGCGGATCTGTCCTTTGGAGTTGTGTGCAAATTATGTCGCATCAAAAGCTCCAAATCCAAAACAGTCTTGCCAGTGGCTATTGGAAACGTGGTCGATAAACACTTGCCGTCTTTAATCATGGACATCTCTGCAAGTCTCTTCTGCGTGGCCTTCTTCCACTGTCTTGATGTACTCTACCAGCATGCCACCCTACCAACCCGTCCCAAGTCACCACGAATCAACACAGATCATGGGAAGGTCTGATCAAAACAGCCAAAAGCCTCCACATCAATGAAGCGTTGCGTTCGGTCCAGGAAATCCTCATAGCCAGATTTATGCAAGCGCACGTAGCATGGCACCAGCTACTGAGATGCGTTCCAGTTTGAGAAGGCCCAGCATGGCTGAAGCCTCAGCAAAATCCAGCATAGCTCGGTACAAAACCAAATTGTATGGTAGACATGGTCGATTCACGGAAATGAATGAAAACTGTGAATTCAAAACTTCCACATATTTATATTCAATTAATTTTTTTCCGTTGTGAAAATTTGGGGTCTCACCCTCTCATGTCTACTTCCCAAACCCGCCTGGGAAGAAGTGACAGTGTGAAGGCCTTGCTCGTTTTCGATAAGCTCCGGGATCTTGAGAAGCATACCTCGGTTTAGCTGAGCTTCTCGGTTTGCTTCTCCGTTGGGCGTTTTGGAGCATTTGATGCTTTGTGGGGATCCGACTGTTCCACTCGGTTGAAAGCTCCTCTTCAAAAGCCACCGAGAAGACGTGAGCCAACTGAAACGGGAAGATCATGCCTGGCGTTCACCAAACTCGCAATTTTGTGGCTGAGACCTTTTTTTAAGACATTCTGCAGAATTTAGAGAAGTGCAATAAGCTGATCCTTCTTGACCTTCCACATGATGCAGGCACAGAAGTGTGTTGCTGACTGAAAGCTCATTCTTAAAACGTGGCGGCCAAGCGCAAATGATAATGGAAAACACGTGGGTTGTGCCGATCAAAGCCTTAGTTGGAATCATATGGGTGTTTTCTTAAATGGTGGTACTCCCAAAACACCCCAAAATCATCAGTTTTAATAGGAAAACCCCATGGTTGTTGGGTACCACCCCACCATTTTAAAATTTCACCCCTATAAAAACTTCAATTTTCAGGGGCAATAAATCCAACCCTTGGGTTCATTCAGCTCGGCTTCCCGGACTCCCGTGGATACTCTGGTGCAAATGTTCGTTGGAATAGCAGATGAAGCTGTCAGGCTCATTGAATTGGCAACCTCAACAAGCGGCGATGAATCCACCTGGGAAGGTCCCAGGTTGAGAGGGGAAACCTAACCCCTAAGATGGTGGGTGGGTGGTACCCAACAACCATGGGGGGTTTTCCTACTAAAAATATCTAAGCACTTGGGGTGGATGTTTTGGGGAAACCCACCCACCATTTGAGGAAACACCCATATTTCCATTGATTTAGCTGGATCTTTTTTTTTCACAAGAACCGGTGAACCAGCGGCACACTTCTTATAAAAATCGTTTGGCATCCGGGGGCCACCTAGAGTTCTCCAGAATCCTCGCGAACACTCTGCAAAACTCAGGCCATCACAATGTTGGCCAACCTAAAATAGTTCACTAGGATTGGCTTCCCATGGCTTTCCGAGCAACATGAGGGTGTCAATGTACAGTACACAAACGACAATCCGAATCCTAAGTGTCATGCTTCCCTGTACAGTCTTAGCTCATCCTTGATGTGCATCAACAACGGCCTCATGTTGCACCAGGACTGCATCAAGAATCAAGGCGCCGGCACGCAAATCATCAGCAGCTGGCGATGCTGATATAATGGCACGCTCGTCTGACGTTGCTGGGTCCTCAGGGAGATCAGTAACTAATCGCTTTTTGGTGGTTTCAGCCCATCTGAAAAATATTCTCGTCAAATTGCATCATTTTCCTTGAGGATCCGGGTGAAAATAAAAGAAACCACCACCACGATGGGCATCGGCAAAAAATGCCCTCCAAAAAAACGTGTTGGCAAATCGCCTCTGCCAGTTCCTCCATGAGTTTGGTCAACTCCACCTGCTAAAAAACCACACCAGCATTTTTTGCATGGATGGATGGGTTTTTTAAATAGTACGTTATAGAAACATCTATATTTTGTAGCTGATGGGTTCATTCATTATTCATTGTTCAGGTTTACGGCTTATCATTCCCATGAAGTCACCGTCTGCAACACGTAAAACTAAACAAGTGCCTCTGCTGCAAGAAAATCCGCTCCAGCGACCAAGATCTGCAAACGTGCCAACGAGACTTTTGAAGCCTCACAGCTTTGATCAATCGACACAGTTTGGGTGGCCAAAGTGAGGGCACTTGGCCAAGCGAAAAACCACACAGTGCCTCTGAAAGGCCATCATCACCAAGAAGTCCCGCCAAGTGAGAAGTACGGCAACTGCGAGAGCTTTGGCCTCGAAGTAAGAAGTCCTTGACAAGAAATAGCACTATCATAAGGTGATGGACGAGTTTTCCAATCACAAGCATGCATCATCAACTACAGTCCTCTTGGGAGTCCGTTTCCTTGAAGCCCTGTCAAGCCGGCAACAATCAGACCACTACAAATATATAGTGGAACTCCCAAATGCATCCGGAGCAAAATTTATGGGAGTTGCACCATGCATTGTCACCTAGTGGCAAATAAAATGATTGAAATGGACTAAAAACCCCTCCAATCTCTCAAATTGTGCAGCTGCAAAACGAACCGACGCATTACCTCCTTGCTGTCATTTCCACAACTGCACTCATCACTTGGAAAACCTTGCAAGTTTGCTTGCAAAGATGGGAAATTTCAGCGAAGAAAATCTTCATTCTGATTTTGGTGTTGTGGTGTGTCACTTTTTTAGCATTCAGGCTTTGATGGCTCTTGATGCTGATAAAGCCAAGGTGCTTGTGGAACCAGCGCTACGGACCGTGTCAGAAGCCTGCAGCCCATGTCGAATGAAAGTTTCAACAGTTGCTAGGTTCCACGCATTGGCATCCCCCCAATGTCATAAGGTTCCAGCATCTTCGGCCAATTGGAAACAATCACTGTCTTTCGAAGAAAAGAATTCCTGACAAGGACGCCCCATGAATTTCCATTCATCCATTGTAACAGGTGGATGCATTTTCCATTCTAATATACTTGCCTTCGATGGTGCTAATGGAAACTCCTCATGAGCATCCTCCTCGAACGGCACCTGATGCTACACCCCCCACAATGTAACGTTCCACCTTTTGATGGTAATAGTATCTGAAGTTTGACGAGCACTGGCCTGACATGAGCATTGGGCACCTCATTCGCAACAGCGAATCCATTGGAACATCTTGATGCGTCCGTTGTGGCGATGGAATGTTTATTAAGGCCGCAACCCATTTCAGCCTACAATACCAACGGCTGTGCCCCCAACTGCCCCTTTTCGAGCCGATTGTCGCAGAGGATATGCCCAGCCAACAGGATGAGAACCGAACCAATGCCGGAACAACTAGGCAAGCTATTGTAGTAGGAAAAGGCAAATATTTGAAGATGGGTATGTCTTGAACATAGCCTCCAACTGGTAACAAAAAGTCAGTACGCAAGCACGAGCACAGCTGCAAAACTAAAACACGGAGAAAATCAACCTCCTCCAAGTGCCCAAAAAAATATAATTCTCTTCAACGCAACATATATTGCAGCCACTGAAGCCGGAAATTTTTTGCCTTGCACGAAATATTTGCCACCATCACCATCCGTATAAAAGCTTGGAAGCAGCGTGGGTAATTTCATGTCCATAACCCTGCGCTCTCCAATGCGGAAGCCATCATTTGACATAGCCAGTCACCTGAAGTATGGGCCCGGTTCCTAGTCGCAGCTTCAACAGGTAATTCAAAAACCTGTAATCACTGTTAATCAAAAGACGTTTCTTTGCTATACTTGCTATATTTCCTATATACGAACATTCGGGCACAGTCAAGAAAAAAAATAAACTGGTGAAAACAAAAAATAGGGTAGCGAAACGAAAACTACAAAAAAAACAAAGAAAAGTTTATTATTGGAAAAGAAGGGCAAAGCAGAATAAAGAAGAGAAGAAAATCAAAAAGAAAAGTAATATAAATGCAATGAAAATAGGAGCTTGCACTTAGCGTTTCATGTGCGACGAAGATGAAGCATGAATGCTATTTTTGTGGCAGGCAAAATATTTGATAAGGTTGGGAAGTGACTTGTGATGTTCTGCCCATTGTAATGGGCGTTTCATGTCTGAGGAAGATTCTGCATGAGTGTCATTAGCTCCGGCAACCGCAATACGTTTTGGTATTGGGGGCATCACTTTTCATGGCACGCACAGCATGTGGTAAATTTTTTGAAATAAACGAAACGCGAGACGCTGCGTTTTGAGACACAAATAGCATTTTGCAAGGGCGAAAAAAAATTGGAGAACACACGAGGTGCGGATGCCCATGTCAGGGTAGGATCATGGTCGGATCATTGTCGGATCATTCCCCGATCGGTGTTCCATTGGTAAGAACAGGTCATCGACTTTTAGGTTCATTTTTGAAATCAAGAATTCGTCACAAGAACAGTACGTGATGCATTGGAGGGTGGTTTCTCTTGTTCCGCGCCTTGTATGTTGTCTGTGAAGAGGAGGAAGTACGAGTCTCAATTTTCGTGCAAACCGCAGTAATTGGTCATCTTGGGGGGGGGACTTCATTTTTCCGCAGGCCTTTGTGTCCAACCGTCATCTGTTCATGTTTTCCGCAATGTGTTCCCGAAAACAAGGGGAGCAAAATCAACATCCGACTTTCGTCCAATTGCTGTGGTCAAGTTCCTATACTATACAAAGCGTTTGCGCATCTGGTGCTGGGTGGGATAGAGGCAACTTTGGAAGCGGGACAAACAGAAGAGCAGCATGGATTCCGAGCCGATGGACGCATCGAAGAATGCCTGCTCACAACCAACTTCGTGCTTGACAAAACCCTCTCACTTGATGTGCCAGTGTGGATGCAAGTTTGGATTTGTCGAAGGCACTTGGCAGGTCAAATGGGAAAGCTTATGGGAAACCCTTAGCGAACATGGAGTGTCTGATCATATGTTGTGGGTTTGGCAATGTATGTATTATGGCCAGACAAGGCGGATTGAACACAACAATGTTGATGGAAATTTGTTTTGTATCAGGGGAGGCGTGCGACAAGGATGTGTATTGATTGACTCTTCGGTTGTTTTTGTTTGTTTTGGAATTAGCGTTTGGATGCTGGTGTCGGAAAGCTGGCAATGCTGGTGTGGATTTTCAAGATGGCATGCGCACACTCTTGGATTTGAGATTCGCCGACGGTATCCCGCTCTTTCCTAAAACGTTTGACGCAACAAAATTTTTGTTGGACGAACTGGTGACATGTTTGGCGGAAGTGGGATTACAATTCCACGTGGGTAAAACAAAAATATTGACAACTCAGTCACAAAGTCCGGGCGAAGTGCCTCTTCGAAGTGGAAAAGTAATTGATGTCTTAGACCATGGCTCTCCACATACATGGTTGGAATGCCTGCTTTGCACAGCGAATACTGGCAATCACACCTCAGATTTGGCACATCACCTCCATTCGCACCTTTTTCCACAACCGTCTCTGCTTCAGACTGTTTTCCTGGGCAGTACCACCCTGGACCCGGGTTATCAAAATCCACACCACCACAGAAGGATTCAACCCAGACGTTGACACATTGAAGATATGTTGGACGACATGCAAATTGAAGAACAACATTGATTTCGGAACGGTGGCGTTTTTTTTTGTTCCTCGCTCCTTTTTGACTGCCGCTCCACGAGGGGTGAGACGAAAAGGGCAGCAGCCGGCTCGCTAGGTCCAGCGGGCGTCGGCAACGATGTCGGCCAGCGGCGGCGTGAGCGCCCCGGCGCTGGGGACGGCCGTGGCCGGCAGCTCTAGGAGGGAGCTGCTAAAGGCAGTGTTGGCCGCTACGGTCAACATCTGGCCCCAACGGCGTTGCAAGGCATGGGCCAGTGCAGTGCGGGAGTGGGAGGGCGAAGCAAGCGCTCTCCCACGTGCTAAAGCACGAAGAAACGTTTGGGTCGCTGTGCTCCAGCGGCCCCCCGCCTCGAGCGCAAGGACTACCAGCTTGCAGCCTCCTTGCTGCCCGAACTCCGGGTAAGTGCGACTTTTGCGCTCCTCGGCTTGGGTCAGAGCCAGGCCAGGCTCCGTGTCAGCGCCGGGGCGGGGGCAGCCGTCAGGCTGGATTGGACACACCAACGTGACGTCAACGGCCACTTGCGCACCATGGAAGGATGGGAGGCCGTTGGCGTATTGAAAGCATTTGATTGCAGCAACATCGCTTTTGACAACGCAGCGCCTGGGTGTGCCGTTGCGGGTGATGAGTTCGAAAGGTAACCGTGTGAACCGCCAGCATTTTGGGCAGCAACTGGGTAACATCGTTTCCCTAAATATAAATTGGGGTTAGCAATGGCATCATTACTAAAGGAACCGTACATACATATCACATATCCGAAAAAATATTCCAAAAATACTGAACTGGCCGTTCCCGGCGCGCATATATGCCACACCGGAAACATGGAGTCAAACTTCGGTTGCTCGGAAACATTGTCCGAAACGAAGTGTGATGCAGCACCCCAGCCCCGCATCGCGTAAATCGTCAATCGTCGGATATCCGAAAACCAAAAAAAAACGATATGCCCGAGGATGGTTTCCATTCCGCCGACCATTTTTACAAAGCATGAATGCCCCAATTTACAGGTTGTTTTGCTGGGTTGTTTTAGTAAAAACGTTGCATTCAACGCTTCCTATACAGGGCGGGGACTCAGCATGTCGCCAGGGAAGGAATTGCAACAAAGGCTAGCACCCAAGCAGGTCGTTGCAGCATGTATACTTTTTGTTGTGCGGTGGTTCTGGATACTTTCTTTTCCCGAAGCTCTCCTGACATCCGCTCCCCTGACGCGAAGACTTGCCGGACATTTGCATGTCCGCCGCCGTGGTAAAACGACGACTGCATAGCTACCTACCGAAGCAGGTTAGCATTTTTGAACGCACGTGCTGAATTCGCCATCGCGGACCACTGTGAAACGAACAACGTTTTCGCCCGTCAGCGCCATACATTTCCAATGCTCACATAAACAAACTATGAAACATGTTGAAGCATGTGACGCGACAATGACATGCACACCGCAAGAGTAGGACGGAGTCAGCACGTGAAGGTCGGTGCGGCCCAGAACAAATTCCGAGCGTTGTTGAATAGTTTTTTTTCCTCCGCACCTTTTTCCTGCAAAAAACTCTGTAGTAGATACTGTTTGAATAGATTGATGAAATGTGTTTCTGTTCCCGGACCTACCGGGAAAACCTGGCGCCAAAAACTTGCACTTACGAGTTGCGTGTACATCCAAAATCGTTTCATATTGATTAAACAAGTCATGTCATGGCCAACCGAGCAGGTGCCTTGTGGTTAGCTTTGTCCGAACAAGGGGTGTCAACTCACATGTTATGGCTTTTTCACACCCTATACTTTGGTCAACATGGTGAGGTTACTGGACAAAGAGGTAGCAGCCGTACCTTTCAAATCAATGCAGGCGTGCGACAAGGATGTGTGCTGAGCCCAAAAATGTTTTCTGCAGATTTCTGCAGTACTTCATTGAGCAATGTCAAAGTGGCGAACATGGGCGGAAGGATGTTCGTTTGGATTTGATCTTGGTGATGGCCTGCCACCACTTTTGGACTTAAGATTTGCGGATGATATCTTGATATTCGCAAGATCTTCCCAGGAGATAATGACGTTGTTGGACAAACTGGTTCAATTCTTGGGTGATGCAGGCCTGAAATTGAATGCAGAAGAAACTGTGTTGATCACAACAGAGGCTCAACCACCACCGTGCTTGACTACCTCCACTGGAGCCGTGATCAAGGTAAAGGAAAAGGAATCCGGTCACAAATGGTTGGGTTGCATGTTATCTTCAACCGGTTCAAAAAGTGGAGCTCTGAATATTGATTATCATTTGCAATCTGCAAATCGCGCTTTCTTTGCCAACAAATCGATATTTCTGAGCCGAAATGTGTCCATCAGAAACAAACTGGAACTTTTCGATGCCATCGTGACACCAATTGCTTGTTTTGGAGCTGGGCCCCGGTGCATCCATGCTGCCGATATGGATAAATTTGATATCCACTTCCGACGCATGATCCGATGCGCGGTTGGAGCTCCAGCCGGGATTTGCTGGCATGGCACGAAATTCTGCATATTTGGAATCAGCGTGTGCGAGAAATGGTTGAGGTATGCCACATAAAAACGTGGGCTGAAACCTGCGCATCTCAACAATGGAAATTTGCTGGCTACATTATGAGCCTTCCACCTGAACGCTGGGTACGTCGAATGCTGCACTGGCAACCTATTGGAAGAGGACCCGTGGGACGCCCAGCAATGAATTGGACAAGCAAATTTGAGCAGTTTTCTCGAATAAAACGTTTGGATGACTGGAAGAACGTGGCTACGGATGCGGACCACTGGCTGATGGAGATGGATGAGGTCGTCAAATTCTGTACAAAGTAGCAGAGCTTGTTTTTCACTGATTGTTCAAGATTTCGAACATTTCGTGCCGGTTCACGCCTTACAACAGGGCTGCCTTTTCGGCATGCGAACCTCAGACTCAGACTCAGACTCAGGCTCTGGCCAACCGAGCACGACCAAAAACGAACAACAAACAAAAAGGGTGCGAGCGGCTGCAAATATCAAGCGGCAGAATAAGACACTGACAAGAATAGGTCGAGGCGCGGCAAGCAAATGCCAGAGAGTTACACCTGTACATGAGGTCTTGAAACCCTGCGAACCCACAGCAACCGTTCTCGATTGATCCCTGCCACTTTGCTCTCCCACCTTCCTATATTGCAATCATTATCCCCTGCGTACGATCACATAACCAATTTTCTTTCAAGCAATGTGTGTGGACACCACATATCGAAAACAGGGACACCACGATGTGGATCCATCATGCTATCAAATTCGTGCGAACAATGCGGAACAGGGAACTTTTAGACAATGCCTGTTAGATGCGTTAGGAATAACGGTACACATCGCAAACCGTGATGGAAAATTTCGTTTGCAGCAATGATTGTAGCCTCTATTGCTAATGAACGGCATCCCTACCAAGGGTTGCAAAAGAATCATTGTGGAAAACCTCGTCAGCAAAATGGTCGCCGAGCGAAACGCTGGGATGATCGAAGGGATGGCACATGGACTTCTCACGAAAGGAGTTTTTGAACCGTGGTGTTTTTGTTTTTTTTCTTGTCGGACCTTTTAACCCTCAGATGTCCGTGCTCAACCCGGCCAGCCCGTATTAGGCGGCAGGCCGGCTGGGTCCAGCCGGGGTTTGCCAGCGGTCATCCGCTTAGAGGTCGGGCAGCTCAGGGATGTCCCCACCACCGCTTGGAACGCTGCTGTGTGGCCCCAGTAAATTCCCATGTTTTTCGCGGACCATAGCTTTTACTCGGACGGGACTTGTATGTGTATGTGTGTGATATTTTTTCGCCGTGGGTTTCGTTGTGGCCGTCGCCTGGAGGAGCATCTTGTGTCTGCAAACCTTGTGATTGACAAATTGTTGGCTGTCGGCAAACCGGTTTGGATTGTCAGCCTGGATTTGTCCAAAGCATTTGATCGAGTCAACTGGTCTAAATTGTGGGTCGTTCTTGCTTCACATGGTGTTTCCCAACATTTGGTCTGGATAATTCAATGCCTTTACTGGAAACAACAAGGGTGTGTTAAAGGTGAGACGGACTTGAGTGATTGTTTTCTGATAAATTCTGGCGTGAGACAAAGGTGCGTCCTGCGCCCGAAACTTTTTTCATCCGTACAACAGTGGGCCATGCGAAAATGGAAGCTGGATGTTGAACATGCACAGTGTGGCATTGACTTGCAAGATGGTTTGCCGAAACTCTTGGATCTAAGGTTTGCTGATGATATATTACTTTTTGCACGTACTGCGCACGAAGCACTTTTCCTTTTGGACAATTTGATGCATGAATTTGCAGAAGTGGGTCTTTTGCTGCATGGTGCGAAAACGGTTGTGTTAACTAACGAAGCCCAACCCCCATCGCATTTGTGGACACAGACGGGTATCAAATTGCAAGTGAAAAACGGGTCTGGTGGACACAAATGGCTGGGATGCATCCTTAGTGTCGGGATGGCTGAAAGGACGACGTTCGACCTCACCCACCATTTGCAAGCTGCTTCCAAAGCCTTCTTTGCCAATACAAATACCCTCTGTGACCAGAACGTGCCTGTGAAAGACCGGCTGAGGTATTTTGATGCAGTTGTGAGTCCTGTGGCGCTTTTTGGCTGTGGACACTGTACTGTTCACCAGAAGGACCTTCATCAACTAGACGTTGCTTGTGGCAAATTTCTACGTGCGGTGGTTGGGCCACCTTCGAACATTGATTGGTCACGCCCGTGGCATGAAATTCTTTATGATTGGAATGGAAAGGTGCCATCAGTCACATTGGAACATGGTAGGAAGCTTTGGAGCCACCAGTCCCTCGCTTCTTATTGGAATGTGGCAATGCATTTCGCTTCAATGCCACATGATAGATGGATCCAACGGATAGTGAGGTGGATGCCGGATGGACGCCATACAGCTGGATGTCCTACACACAACTGGGCTACTAAACTCTCAGCCTTCGTGCGATTTTTGCACATGGACGAATGGCAAATTCTGGCACATGATACGGCATTTTGGCTACAGTTCACAGAGGACTTCATTCAATTTTGCAAACATTGAAAATGATCTACATTGTGAGTCTGAGGTGGCTTTTGGTGTTTGTAGAGTCTTGTACATATGGGGTAAGTTTCCGACGATCACCTGCGCCCAAATGGGCTGCCCACGGGCATGCAGGTTAAATTAATTGATTGATTGAGTGATTGATTGATTCATTGATTGATTGATTGATTGATTGATTGATTGATTAATTGATTGATTGATTGATTGATTAATTGATTGATTCATTGATTCATGAATGTCAGTCCTGCACGCCTCGCGGGGCGCAGGCAAAATGGCACAAACGTTGCATGCTCATTGGCTGCAAAATATTGAATATCTTGTTCCCAAAATTCATGGTCATGCGTTCTTCCCTCCCGAACAGCCAACCTTTGGTAACGACAATACAACTCCACTTTGCTGTCCCATCGGTGTTTAGTCCGCCCAAGCCGCCTTCCCCTGCAGGTTTTGTCCGCCCCTCGTTTTAAGCCGCGAGAAGGTCTTCGGTTGCACGGCTGTTTTACTGGCAGCCTCCTCGCAGATTTTTTTTCCATATAGGCGAGTCCCCAGATGTGCTGTTGGTAGGGAAGGTGTAAGTCCAGACCTTCGTCCACCGGGCTGGGAAGCAACTGGTTGCCTTTGCGCAACTCTTTGTGTCCAGTGATGCATGGCAAGTTTGGTAATGTGAACGGCCATCTTACAATACACGCCACAACAAATTCGGGACCAACTCTGTATCTTCGCGATGCCACGCGATGCCAACAAAATGCGCTGTTGGTTCGTTCCAAGCGTGCACGACCTCATGCCATTCGACTGTCCAACCAATGTGCGGCAGAGAGCCCACAAGAGTATCAATTTTCGCAAAATTTTTACTTACACATCCGACATTGCTGCTAAATATGCAGCACAGGAGGGGAAAAAAAAAACGCGTTTCACCTGCGAGCCACTGGCAACCCACACCCCCGCACTACCCGTGAGGACGGTGCAGTTATCATGGCAGCACGGACGCGAAAAACGGAACGTTACCCCGAACTTCTGCGCCCTGCGCCACAACGTCTCGTCGTGTTGGCATGTGAGGTTGCTGGGCGCTGGGCCGCCGAATGTAGGGAACTCATCCGTGAACTGCTGCAGGTTCGGGTGCCGCGTGCCCCCACAGCGCTCCGCCAGGCCAGCAGGGCTGGATGGAAGCGCAGGTGGTGGGGCCTGATGAGGTGCGCCCAACCGACAGCGGTTGCCTCAACCTTGCTCGGCAATGTCTGGGGCAGCCCCGCCCGACTTCAGCGTGAGGACGGGCCGCAGCTGACCCTCCGATCCTGAAGGGATCTGGAGAGGTTCTGTGATGCGGAGTTGAAAAGGGGGAAAAAAAACGAATGTGTAGCAAAGCGGTTTCGTTTAGTTCTGGGGGTTTCGAGGTTGGAGTCGTGTTCGCTCGGCGTCGGCAATCATTCACAACCGCCAGCAACCGTGCGCAGCATGCCCGCACTCAAGCCTGTAAGCTTCACCATTGGTCGATTTCCTCGCACATAGCATGTTTTTTCTTTATATAAACGTGGACCTAACAGTTGTCTTTCGCATGGCGGGCATAATACTTCAGAAGCCTGTCAGATAATGTTGTTGTCATTGTGTGATTTTTTCGTGGCAGGCGCGCTGCTTTGTGCTGCTGCATTCTCCAAATGTGTGGCACGAGCAGTAGTGTGGGACGCGGTGAAGATGTTGTTTTGCTGAATACCTTTGCTGCATGCAATTCGGAGGAAATATCGCACGTAACCCGCGTTGTCACGTAGCTGGGGGGTACTGCTTGCCTTTCCTAGCACAGCTGAAAATAGCGTAGCTGCAGGTCGAGTAGTTGTGAGTAGACTAGTTACAGTAAGGAGATTAGCAAAAAGTAATTCACAGTGGTGTAGCTGGAGCTACGGCTAGAGTAGCTGAGACTAGCGTAGCCTGAGTAGCTGCAAGCAGCTGAGGGTAGAGTGGCTCCAGTTGGTGGAACTAGCGAGGATAGTCGTGAGTAGCTGAGAGTAGCTGGCGATGAAAGGGTACAGAAACTGACATTGGCGGAGCTGAGGCTAGACTAGCTAGAGTAGCCAGGGATAGCTGAGAGGTAGCTGAGAGTAACTGAGGGTAGACTTGCTACAGTAGCTGTGAGTAGCTGACAGTAAGCCAGAATAGTTGAGAATAGACTCGCCAAAGTAGCTGAGAGTAGCCGACGGTAGCGTAGCAAAAATACCTGAAAATACATTCGCTGGAGTGGCTGACAGTCGACTAGCTAGAGTAGCTGAGAGTGAGGTAGCTGAGAGTAGCTGACGGCACAGTAGCTAGAATACCCGAGTGTACAGTACCTAAAGTATCTGAGAGTAGGGTATCTAAAGAACCTCAGCCACCCTGCTGAGAGTAAAGTAGCTACCGTGACTGAAAGTGGCTGAGAGTAAAATAGCTGGGAGTAGAGTAGCTGAGACTAGCGTGAATAGCCGAGAATACCTGAAAGTAGAGTAGCATAGAGTAGCCTAGCTGAGGGTAGAATAGCTAGAGTAGCTGAGAGTAGAGTAGCCGAGCGTTTTCAGGTAGTTTCCGTTTCTTCATTCGGGTTCGTGGATTCTGTCTTGTTTTTGAATTCAACGGCTACACCACACCAGGGTTCCCTCATGAACTTTGGGTGCAAAGACTTTTAGTTTAGCCGCCTGTCATGAAACCATCCGTGGGACGTGTCGCAGTGAATCAGGACGGCGGGTTTGAACAATTTCGACGGACAAAACAAACTGTGAGATTGGAAAGTCGTCGCTGCAAACGCTGCCCACTCATGCCGGTTCGTGCTCTAAACCGTGTTTCTTGCGCTTCAAGGGATGGTGGCCTTCTCGACTTAGTGCACAAATGGTTCCAGCATGTTCCAGCCGAATGTGTCAAGCAACATCAAGATGTTGGCGACGTTCTGTCCACTTACACGCATTGTTACATCTCGTGGTTCGTGCTGTCTTTGTGATGAGTTCCGAATTTCGTTACAGGATATTTTGTTGGTCCAGTGTGCATTGGTTTAAAACCTTCCAGCGGAACGTGTCATTTTTCAGTTTGCCCTTCGAGTTTTTGCATTCGCATCTTACAAGCGGAATGGTCCAAACCGCATGCTCGATCATTTTCCTCAATGGTTCTGGACGCATCTAGATCGGGAAGCATCGTCGAGTAGGTTCCGGTGTGTGGAACATCGATGGCCTTCTTGTGGCTTGTTTTTTTCCACTCGGTGGCGGCATCAAGTGACGCATTCGTTGGCAGGCGCTTGTCTTTGTGACATTGCCCACTGCTGCTTTTTGCATTACCTATGGAACAACGCCTGGCTCAGAACACACAAATGAGTGTTGTTTCAGGTGAAGGACTGGTAATTTCATGTTGCTAAAAAGTCGACCAACTTGGCAAGCTTGCTGATCTCATGTAAAATTCTCGCAAAATTTGTTGGTGCCAATTCCTATTGCTGGTGCGCTTATCTCGATCTTTTCTGAAGTCTATACTGCAAGGTTGTTGGCTTCTTTTCATTCATTTTCTCTGCAAATATAGGTGTCAGGTGACCTCCCTTGAGGCGAATCACTTTGCGGAATCCTTCAAAGAACCGTTACCAGTAGGTATGAGGTTCTATCCAACAAATAGAGAGAGATGCGCTATGAGGTGGGGACCTGGGGCTGGATGATTTGCCACCGGTGGCAACATCGGTCCGAACGTTTGTGAACGATTCTTGTGAATGGTACTAGCACTGTACAGCGCCTACCTTACGTCAACTGTGACTGGGTATCATGCTCCATTCTGTCAGTTTTAGAAGCTTCGACGACGAAAGATTTAAGGATTTGTGCAAGAAGGTGTTGATGCAACAGCGACGGCTTTTGAAGCCAAAGCAGCAAAGAAAGTAAAGCAAAGCCCACGCACAGGATGTAAGATCATGGAATCAATGGCTACTCACGCCAACACGAGCCTGCCCGCCCGCCCACACACAACCCACCGCAACAAGAGCAACAATGCCGCCATGCATCAGGAAATGTGTTCCTGGTGTGGCCACGTACGAAGCCAACGTTGCACAGAAAGTGTAGAGAGATTCGAGCATTGGTGATGCAGCTAACACCGAAAAGCTCAGATGGAAAAGGACCGCAACGACCGGATCGCTTTATGTTTGCAGATGTCTGTACTGTCCCCACTGAAATTGGCCGGTCTTCGGAGGTAGAACGCTTTCATACCTCGTTCTTAGGATGTCCTGTTGCGAGCTAAGAGAGAACGAAGCGACAACAAACGGATCTCTGCTAATCGCTGCACAAACGCTGTGGCAGGAGCAGGTTGAGTGCTTTGCCAGCCGCTCCGCGCATAGGAGATTTCGAACTGCTCAGCTGGTTACAGCGAGGCAGAATGGACTTTCAGTAAAGATTGCTTCAGTCAATTCATTGTCAATTATCCCAGATACCATGACACGGACTCCGAGAGGCACTACAGCAATTGTCGACAGACGAAGAGTAGCAAAGTGATAAGTAAAGGATAATGATGACGATGACGGTGATGATTCATGACGCCAATGTCGATCACGATGATGATGATGATGATGATGATGATGATGATGATGATGATGATGATGATGATGATGATGATGATGATGATGATGATCATGATGATGATGATGATGATGATGATGATGATCGATGATCATGATGATCATGATGATGATGATGATGATGATGATGATGATGATGATGATGATGATGATGATGATGATGATGATGATGATGATCATGATGATGATGATGATGATGATGATGATGATCATGATCATGATGATCATGATGATGATGATGATGATGATGATGATGATGATGATGATGATGATGATGATGATGATGATGATGATACATTGCAGTCTACAAGAAGTGAGGTACATTATATTCATACGTTTGCTATATCTTACAGAACGCTGACCCCGCAGCTCCTCACTTGAAGACTGCCCCTGGACTCCAAGCTTGGCAAGAACTTTTTATCCGCCAAAAAAGGCAACGGTGGAATGCAGGTCATCTCGAGAACGACTTTACAGCTGTGCTGCACATCTTTGTGTCTGCCAAGTACACTCACATAATGTCAGGCCACACAAAAGCCTTAAGAGTTTGGGAACATACGGAGGATTGTCTCTCACGCATGAACCCTTGCATTTGCTTAGACCTATCAAGGAAAATCAGAATGCTTGCCAAAGAAACAAATGGCGACATATTCTGTCCAGCCATTCTGGCAGCGACAAATTGAAAGAAGAGTTCAACTCTCTCCCATGATCAACGCAACCACACGCTTCAAGTTGGTCAAAATCAAGTGGCCCAAGCAGCCTGAGATGTTCACTTGTGGAACCTTGGTCGAAGCAGGATGGGGCGATCAGGTGTCACAACTATTCATAAATCACAGGCGTCCCATGAGACTCATTACACCGAGTTCCCTTGCTGCCACTTTTGGGCGTGTCTCCGCTCCGTTGGGATGTAGTATTACCCCTGACTTTTGTGTTGCTTCAATAGATCCAAGTGATGCAACTTTAGAAAAACTCAGCAAATACTGAGACAAGTGCAGGAGCATCATTTCACAGCTTGACTGTCCAGTAGCTGGGATACGCGGGCCTTATAGACGACAAAAACACGAGACTTCAATGTGTCCATCATTGCTGTCGCATCATTGCTGTCGCTGCTCTCGACATATCCCCAGCGTAGCAAAAGTCAAGTCGGGTGAGTAAACAAAATCCTTTCTTCTGCCCATCATGACGTTGATAGTCCACCAAACGACCACAACATGTCGATTGAGATTCCAGCACACACCTGAATCTGCGCCTCCCTCTGCCTCAGTATCATGTTTGTCATTGCAACTGCATACCGTCCTCCATCCCCAAGAGCCCTACCCACGCTGCCATGTTCCAGAAAATGACCGGTCCGTCGCTGCCAGCGTCCTTACATCGTCCATTTTCCATCATTTTCCACCATTGTCAGTGCACAGCCAGGGTATTGCCAAGTCCCGGACACATGTGCGCGAAAGAGTGGAGGCCATCCTCTATCCTGTGGCAAGTAACTATGCAACACACAGGTTCATGCCAACTCAGAACCAAGCTCTTCAGTTGAATCATGTTGAATCAAGAACTCAAGGATTTCAAGGTTCAAACACCACCTCTCATAAGTGTGATGAATTCCTGCTGAACCAACAAACCCTGCACCTTCATGTCACGTTCAAAACTCCAGTACCACACCTTAGATGCATCAGCCCTAACCGGGGGCAAATCTCCCCGGAAAGTCTCGGTTCCAAGCAGGCTTTCCTACTTCGGAAGAAACCTGCTCCAGGCGCTTCTGAACCTGTCAACAAAACCATTTTTGATGAAAACGCCGTCATGAGTCTTGTGGATGCCAGGGCATTCTTCATTATTATTCTATATTTAAGCATCATCGTGATCGTTGTGGTGATCGTTCTTATGTTCTTATATGATGTCAAGTCTGAACCATCCTTGGTACTCTTTTTGTTCATATTAATTCTCCTCCTTCTCCTCTTCGTCATCCTGGTCATCTTTGTCTCTGTCATCCTCCTCGTCTCGTACGTCCTCGTTGTCGGCGCGCGCATTGTCTTCATCATTGCATTAATCTTCATCTTCATCTTCTTCATCTTTCTCTTCATCTCTTTCATCATCATCATCATCATCATCATCTTCTTCTTCTTCTTCTTCTTCTTCTTCTTCTTCTTCTTCTTCTTTTTCTTCTTCATCATATTCTTCGCCCTAATCTTCAAGCACTTTTACCAGCACGATTCATCATTATCGTATACCGTCGAGAACTCGCGAAAAAAAATCCTGTTGCAAAGCCCCTACTACGGGCCTGGCTGACAATGGTCTTCCGCTCAGTCAGGCTCCAATCCTCACCTCACCAGCAAGCATGTGCAGCCATTGCGACGAGTGACCGGTGATTTTCGCACGTTTCATTTTCACCGAAAATACATGTTATATAATGGTTTTGGTATATTATCTACCAACCCCATAGGAACTCAGTAGCCAACTTTCTCGGAGTGCTTCATCTTTGTTCCAGCACGGATGGGGTTCTGGTATCTCCTGGCGACTATCGTCACTATCCCCATGCATGTCGGGCACGTGAAAAAATCTGCTGTTCATGGGCATCTGGAGTGCACTTTGTTTGGGTCATCCAATCAGATTCTCTTTTTGGAAAATCGGTGACTCACCAAACCCAAGTTGACACGTTGATTTTTGTCATTCATTGAATTTGTAAGTGCTTAGATTTTGGATCTTCCAACAATGTCCTAAACTTCCCCTTCCCACACATTCTCAACATCCCCAAAATCCTGGGCAACGCCTCGAACGTAGTCCTGGTCTGGCTCAAACATGTCCTGCCAAGCTGCCGGGGTGGTGGTGCTTCAGCGACTCAACCAATCAAACTGTTCAATGAGGCTCCATGGTGTCCTCGTATCCTGGGCATTGCACATACCACAATAATCGCCGAGCAGTATCATTGTAGGCCTCCTGCTCCAAAGTTTCGGAAAAAAAAAGACCAAGTGCTAGGACTCCAGGGAGACCGCGAGAGCCCGTCATCAGCACGATACAGAAAACAATTTGTTTGGAGTAAAGAAGTGAAGCTTGTTTGAAGGTTGGCAAGTCTTGAGGTTTGAAGCACAGGCCCCACCTCCAGTGTAGACATCTTCCTTCCTTGAAAGGTGTGCGGCACCTGCCAAAATCGTCGATCTGCAATGATCCAGCAATCTTCCAATCTCTCGGAAACAAGAATCGAACCACTGAACTGATAGCAGAGACTAAGAGCTTGACATCCAGCAATCCCACTTCCACAAAGGCTTGGCATTGTCCACCTTCCCACCTGACCAGCTGGCAGAAGAAGCTGGCACTCTCTGAAGAACATCCCCCCGCCATTTGGATCAGAGTCTCAGCTCGTTGGAGGCCTGTGGCTCCAGGCAAAGGACGGACCACCCCAAGAGAGCCTCCCATGATCAGCGGAAAACACCCGAGCTGTTGTGGGTTACCAAAAAACAACCAAAAAAATCCGAGAAGAGAGGTGCAGGTGTACCATGAAGAAGTTTCATTGGAATCACACTCTCCAACTTCTGAGCATTGACACAGGCTGAGACACCGAATATCAGGTGTAAGAAATCTTGCCCACTTCAACAGGCCTTTGGCAGAACTTCTCTGCAAGTTCAACCTCTACAGAACACCAGTGCTGAGATTGAATGGCAAAGAGAATCAACAGGCAAGCATTGACCACCCGACCCTGTCAGCCTCACTTTGGTGTGCTGGGCGCGCATCTTTGTGCGCTGCACCTGCTTCTTACTGGATGTGTATCGAAGTTCCTGTTCTTAAACTAGGATTTGCAGCTCTGGTTCGATTCCACTGGGTACAAAACTTCTTGTTTTTCGAAAGGTAAAGAGGTCAACCAAAAAAAACACACACCAAAAACACAGCCCCAACCTGCCAGCTCATCAAGCGTGATTAGCGAAGCCCAGCGACTCACAAAAAGGCCCAAGGTCTCAGTTGAGTCGGAAAGTCAGTCGTCTTCAACTTTGAGTCGTTTTTTTTCCGCCAAACCCTTCCCTTTTTTAAAGCCTCCAACAAAAGGGTTGAGTCGAAGGTGCCCCAAAAAAAAAACGAGATGGGAACAGTCCTCCCAGTCTCACCATGAGATGCTGAGATTCCCCCACTCGTTCAGCAGCATCACGCTGCGCTAGTTTCTTGTTGCTACGCCAAGCCTTGGTCCATCCCAAAAGATATAAAAGTTGCCAGAGGCTTTGCAAACTTTGCTCCCTAAGACTCTCATTTTTGGAGATCCCAACATTTTGCAGCCGGAAACTTGAAAGATCACTATGCTTCCCGGCACCTACTGTGTGATGTGGTACACCATCAAGGAGGAACGCACAGGTGGCCGAAAATTCTATGCTGCTTCCCGCCTCGGTGAAACAAGAATCTGAAATGCCAACTCTGAGCCATCCAATGCATCTAATCTAATCAGCTATGTGGTATGCACGACAATTTGGGTCCAGAACCAAATGTATTAAATATATCCAACTGTCTAAAATGTTTCTTTCAGTGCAGCTGGTTTTGAAAACTCACCAGGGGTTCACCAAGTATTGAAAACACAGTTTCGCCGAGTTTTCATCGAGCTTTTGAGCATTTACCAGGCTTTTAGCAACAGATCTTTTTTTCAGCAACAAATTTCATCACCAAGACGTTTTTTGTTTAAAAAAGATGAAAAAAACTTCTTCTGCTGATTTTTGAAAGCACAAAACGCTTCTTTTCCGTACGCTTCCTGACTTTAGAAACTTCAGCAGGTCTTCACCAAGACTTCACCAAGTTTTGAAAAATCCCCAGGTTTTCACCAGGTCTTCACCAAGTTAGTACCCTTTGGCTCAGCTGTGATCCCACGCAGGTCGAGTATTATATCTCCACCTAAAAGTCGGCTGAATGGATGTTGAATGGTGTTGGACGGTGTTGGGATATGGGGGTTTCCTAAAATATGGTGGTACTCCAAAATGGATGGTGAAAATAATGGAAAACCCTATAAAAATGGATGATTTGGGGGAAAACCCACCATTTAAGGAAACACCCATATGGGAAAATGTTGTTGTTTTGGAAACCTCTTCAACTGCCCACATTTCACTGAGGAAAATGCTGCAAGACAGGACAATTTGGAGGTGTTGGGAAGATCTTGGTACCCTGCACAAACCTGGCGTTGCTTCGAAAGACTTGGCTTGCTGGGAGATGGTTAAATGCTCCAAATTTTGCTGCTGACTTCAGCCATTCACATTGGTTTTTTTAAGGACAGAATCACAATATTTCTGGTATCTCTACTGTGAAGCTTGTCCTTTCCACTTTGGAAGCCTATCTGCTCTTGCAAGCAACGTCCTAAGAGGTAGGTTCTGTAGTCCCAGTTCAAGGAAGCTGGAGACACTCTTGTAGTTGAGAAATCGAGCCTTTGCTCAGGCCTGATGCAAGGAGTCGTGAATCAAGAAGCTTGGATTGACAATGCAGAATTTGGAGCAACTTCAGTGAAAAAATTAACAAATCTGGAAATTCGCCCACCGGCTACCTCAAGTCATTTCAAGTCAATGCTCAGCACCGCACCGCAGTCTTCTGTTGAGGAAACAGGTGATGGTGATGAGACTACACTGGTCCGTGACCTGACACTATTTCTATGGAGGGTTAAATAATTCCGAAATTGGACATGGAGATACACTAAATGTGCAAAGGGGTGATTGCTGTGTATGATGTACTTCCTGGATTTCAGTAGATGTTTGTTCATATGCATGTGTACGTAAATGTTTATATGTGTATATGTATATTAGTATATGTGCATATGTGTATATATGTATAGATGTATATTGTACATACATACACATACATATCATACATATCATGCATATCATACATTCTACATATTCTACATAATCTACATACTGTACGTGTTCTACATAGTCTACATGATTGGGTTCATGCTTTTTGAAAGTGGTGAAAAGAGTCATAGATTATTGGTACAGTAAACGATAGGGATAAGTACGCTCCATAAGAGCTTTGATGGAAATGTAAATATTTGATTATCCTTGAACTTTATTGACTTCAGATGTCTTTCCTTTTCCCTCCTTTGCTGATGTTCCATTGATTTTCATCCGCTTTCCCGGAATTTGCTTTGATTTGCTTTTCATTCCAGAGTTTCCATTCCATAGTTATGTTTGATGTGTACACTGGTTTACAAATTTATAATCTGTAATTGGGAAATCAACCAATTGTTACAGTACATGCTTGGATCAGTCTTGAAAGGAAGAGTAGAGGAACCGTCACGAAAATGCATGCAATCAGAGGACAGTTCAAGGAATGTTCAAAAAATATAAAACAAAAAAGGAAGCTACAAAGAAAACGATGTTAAAGAAAAGCAGAATCTAATTGAAGAAAACTCAAGGAATGTTCAAGAAGAACTGAAGGAAGCAAAAAGGCAATTTGGTACAACGTCGAACCACAGCGCTTAGGGGGAATGAAACCACTTAAAGCAGATGATATTCCATGATGAAGCGAATTCTGAATCAAACAAGTGATGACAGGTTAAGACCACAGTCTCATCATGATGAGAAGACGATACATATAACAATTTCCAAAACTGAATCTGAATGATAAAGAATAAGGTTGATGATAAGCAATGACAACCAATAAAGAAATTCATAAAATCACTGATAGAGTTGCTGACAAAATGAATGCCACAAAGAACAAAGATGATAAGAATGTGCAAAATATGATACAAAACGAATGTATATACCATGGGTGTCTATGACATATTAGATTCAGATACAAAAATATAAATTTATATATATATATATCATATACAATGCATGACGCTATTGTTTAGAAAACCACTTGATGTCTTCCGCACGCAGGCAGCTGTCGGATCAAACTTTCCTGCCCAGGTAAACCTAAGGTTCCTGCGATGCAACTGCAGCAGTCTGGCAATGAGAGTGGGTCCCCCAAATCCATTCGTTGGAAACGACTACAATTTCCAACCACTTTCAAAAAGCTCCTTGGACGTACGTCATTTGGGAAGACTTGAGGTTTGATAGCCTATTTTGGCCAATGAGTTATATGGCAAACAGCCACTGAAAGAGCATGGGAAAAAACCCCCCGCCTTGCCCACACGGTGACCTCGCATTTGCGGAAGGACGGTGCCTGGCCGAAGCATTCATTTTCGCACGTCTTTCCGAAGCTTTGGCAGCTGTGACACACCTTGCATTTGGGGATACGTCATTGGCACCACGGGTCCTGGGTGTGTCTGGGGACCATAATCACATTGACAAAAAACTTGTGTGCATAAAGCAAGGATTTCACAGCTTGTTTAGTACCTATGACACAGCTTCAACAGCAAAAGCAAAGGACCATACCTGACAGGCAAACTACAATGCTAGCTGAGGCAGGCACGTGACAAATGAGGAGGACAGGAGGCATCCTCAACAAAAATGTCATGAGTCAAAAGCAGGTTATGAAAAGCACTTTTCCATGCTGAACCCAACACCCCAGCTTGACAGCTCAATCACCCCAACATATTCAAAACGTCAAGAGCACCGGTCATCGGTGCAACAGATCTACGACCTGAAACTCCGCGAAATACACGGAAATCTCACTTCAAAAATGCTGGGTGCCTGCACGGACCACGGCACGGAAGTCACAACGAAGGCTTGTGCCATCGCCTTGAAAGGCTATTGTCATTGCAGTGATTGGGTCAAAGGCAAGAGCTACACTGATTCGAAAAGAATTGGAAAATTTTGGACTGCCAAAGACTTGGATTGAGATTGCGGCCCGAGTATCGGTCTGTGTCACCAGTTTTTTTCTGAATCATGAGGTATCTAAAAGCTCTGAGCCATCCAATATCAAACATTGGCACCAGCAAGCCAAAATCTTGACCAACGTGCACGCTATCCAGCATCTTGACACGATACAATGTTTTGACAAAACAGTTCACTTCCCATAGCAAAGCATCAAGTGATGCCTGTCATCCCTCACATGGATTGCACCTATGACCAGTTGATTACAGTATGTCAAGCGGATCAGCCAAACCAAACCAGCAAAACCGTGCAATTCCAATGGAACAAAATGTCAATTTAGGGTCTATTGCATGCCATCATGACACCAAGATAGCCACAATTCTTGCAATGTGGTGGAAAGTGGACTTTTTCAATAATGGTCCACTATGCAAGGACTGCAAAGATTACAGCTTTGTCGTCGTTGTCGATGTCGACTGCACAACCAATACCTTGATTTGGAATGCACCAACACAAAACATTTCATTGTTGTCATTCGTAACAAAGACACAAGAAGCAAACCACAATAGATATTCACAAGAGACAATACTGATAAAGCAACCAACACAGACGAGCACAAATCCCCCTTCACAGGCGGCCCAGAGCCAAGCAACAAGAAGGAGAAAAGCAAGGAGAGAATTCTGGAGACAAATGGATGAGAACCCAAATCCTCCGCGGTCCAAAATACCCACAATGAGGATGGACACCACTGCCCAGACTGGAGACAAATTCAAAAACTCAGCGAATTTAAGCGATATACAAAGAGGCAAAGACCCAGCTACCAATGATGGGAGACAAAACACCAAGGCGGACAGAGGTTGCCAACGAGAACCCCAACAATACAGGGTTCCGGGCTGTGGAATTAAAAGCCACAAGATGTCTGAGTAAGAAGCACTGCAAAAAAAACAACAGTCTGAATCTAACCCCATTCATTGCGATGCCGATCTAAGTACGATGTCATCTCTGCATCGATGTGAGGCTCAGACCGATAGACGCAAGCATCGTGGTCGATCTTTGCCTCGGCTAGGTTCTCAAGATTCACCGTTGCAAAAAAATTGAAAAAATAAAAGTAGCTTCTTGCTACACATGTTCCCTGTTGTTACCAACCTAAAATCTTCTCTCCCACTTCAATCACGACATGAGCAGTACAAGAAAATGTTCAGCTGCAACTGAGGAGAACATGA
>DF242105.1:0-61397 GCA_000507305.1 Breviolum minutum Mf 1.05b.01 | reverse complement strand
TTTGTTTCACTTGTTTCACCTAGTTCATATATCTTCCTGGTGGTGTTGCCTTGTCTCGGGGTTTTTTGGTGGGTTGTGTTGCTTGTGGTGTTGTTGTGGTTTGTTGGGTGTTTGTTTTGTTTGTTTTGATTTTTGCTTCATCACCAGGGAGATTTTCTATCAGTCTTTACCATTTCCAGTAGTTGACCGACCATGTCTAGTACTAGTCCGGCATTGCAGGAAAAAAAAATGTGTGTATGGCCTGGACCCGAAACTTCTGTGTGAGCAGCGCTGGATTCGTTTCATCCACCAAGCGACTTGCAGGGTGCGTGAGAACTCTTTGCAAAAGTCTGTGATGGTCTCAGCTGAAAATACTGCTAGGTATGAAGTGCCATTCGTCTTTGAAATGCATCCTGCGCACTCGCTTGCGCACAAGTGATCTCAAAGCAATAAGTTTGTAGAAGCGTCTCCATTTGCTTCCTTAAGTCCCTAATAGGGAACATAAATCTTGCCAGAGACCAGGTAGCAGAGAGCGTGAGAAACCTTTGAACACCTTCGCGGCCACTATGAAAATTCCACTCTTGGGTATTCAACTGTTGGCTATTTGAATGTTCAGAAAAGTCCCTGTCCAGGGTGGCTGTGTATCGACGAAGGTCAGAGAAATAGTGTTCTTCAAGACTTTCCAAATCACTTTCAATTCCTCCGCTTCAGCTGTGCTGGATGATTTTGAGCTGGACGAGTCCTCAGAATCAGAGCAATTCTGACTGCTTTCCTTTTTTATCTCCTCCAATGGTTGTGCTTCTATTTCTTGCGGCTCAATTTTGGCCTTTTTCCGAATGTGAGTTTCGCAAGGAGTGCAATGTGTCAGTGGTCTCAGTCCCTTCGCAATTCTACTTGGGACAGAACAATCTTCACTGATTTATTTTCACTGATGCCAAAGGCTCGGGCTGAGGAAGTAAGGTTCTGAGAGCACCCTAGTCCAAAGGGTGCGTAAAAGTGCTCCAAACCTAGATTGCGGATGCTTGCAGTTTGACAAAGGTTGTGGTACTGATTCCTGGCCACATCGAGGAACCAGAGACCGTTGCTTCTAGTCTTCTCCGGCCATATCAAGTAGACAGGTTTGTCAGAGTCGTCGAGACTATTGCCAAAGACATAGCGGCATCTTTATTCTTCCTGATTGCAAACCGGGATTGGTGTACCCTCTCATTCCGTAGCCCTGTAATCTGCTGATAGAAATGCTTCTCCGTTCGACTAAGTGAAGGCGCCTGAGCCGGGCTGCAATTGCTTCTGCTTCATGGAATAATTCCATTAACGCAGCTGGAGGAAACTCGCCTGTCTTGACAGTTGCCGAAAGTCGGAAAGCCGTCAGAAAGTTCGCATCATCTACGGATTGAGCTAGACTTCCAGCTTTCAGTTCCACTAGCAAAGAGCAGCCGGTGGAACGTTCATCACAGATTCCTACCCCATGTTGTAGGCAGCCCACTACTGTGGCTGCTCCGATGATTCCTTTCATGTCAAGTGGACACATAATGAAACAAAAGCGTTGGGCTCTGGTGAGGGCCACTGTAGCTCTAGCGAATGCTTCCTCACGTTGAGATTGCTTATCTTCAGGAGAGAGTTCCTGAAAGCTATATCCTCGACCCCCGGTCAGAAACCCAATTTTGGTTTGTGGAAGGAGCACATGTTGTGCCGTCATTCCTGCGCACGATGTAACTCCTCTGGAAATGACGCTACCTTCGGAGTTAGCAACCCAGACTGAGCTGTTTAGTGCGCCCGACATGTCATTCCTGTTGTGAAGGACAGCCAAGCATCCGTTTTCTCCTGCTTCCAACTCCACTTGCTCTGAAATCCAACTTATCATTTGCCCAATGTCTCCTGTAGCGTGGATCACACTATGAGGTGACCGCCAGAAGACTGGCAGATATCCGCCAATTCTAGCTTGCCGATCAGCCAGGTAATTTCCGAAAGCCACTCGTGTGGGGGTGTCAGCATCTAGCTCTGGATATCTAACGGCAACGACAGTTTCATAGGTGACTTCCGAGACTCTTGCGCTGCTGGATAGGATGAGGGCCCAATTTTGTTTTCCTCGCAAGCCTGCAGCCGCTATCAGCCCTTGGGCAACCATTGGCTCCACATCTTGCCTATGTGTGGCCAACCAGAGGATTGCAAGCGCTGTGCGGGGAACAATACCATTCAGCCAAGGATCATAGGCTCCAAGTAACTCCTTCGCAAGGTTCTCCAAGTGTTCTTGAGCATTTTGCGGGAGGAGTAGATCAGGTGCCATTAATTGGGCCACTGGATATGCAGGAGAGTGGGGAGTGCCCGTAAGGTATCTTCCAACAATCTGATATAGGGTGTTTGGTTGAACCTTGTCAGAGTTGCTCTTAAAGCTAAGGGCCGCTTCAAGAGTTTTCGTCGGAAGCGCCTTGCAGCTGTCGATTTACGGAGGGTCTCCAAGCCACATGACGAGGCAGTTGCGTGGTAGACGGGCTATGGCAGCCGTTTCATCAAGATTCCCGTACTGCTGACTCTCATCATGTAGGGTTAGATCCACTTCCGACATGCATTGAGCGACCGGGCTGTATTTGCTTGCACGCTCGTGACGGAACCCCCCACCACATCCAATGATGACCTGCTTTGAGCCAATGATGGGCGTCACAGAAGGAGATCTCTGTCACTATAGAGCACCTGTTCGAGCTGTCCTACCCATTCTTTTCACAAGCAGTCTTTCCCTTCGTTTAGTTGACATGCGTGCTCTCCGCTTTGCCTACAAGCTATTATTTCATTATCCGAGGACAGGCTACTGATAATCCTGCCTCTGCGCAAATTGCAGGCATAGACACATCAGGTCACACAGTGGGCAGAGCGTGCCACTCATCCAATGACAGGTCATTGGGAAGGAACACCGAGACCTGCAACTTCTCGGCCCTAGTCATTACCCAAGGAGAGGCACCTTTGATCTTGAAGTAATGACACCTGGCTTCAATGCAGGAAGCGCAGGTAGATACCTTTCGACAGGCAGCTGTATCCAATCCGCTTTGAGCTATTTTTATGCCATCTGGAGCAACCCTGGTCCATCCAAGGATGGGTGGGCATTCGGTCATCCTCCTTGTGGTGCAACTGGTGCAGTATCACAGGGGCCCTGAGGGAACCACACCTGCAGAGTGTCCGCATAGCAAATCCGCCAATCGAGTCTGTGAATCTGGTGCCAGAAGCAGATGCGGGTGAACCAACTCGTCACCCTTGTTCAACAACTGGGATGATGCAGAACAACCTTTCTACTTGTGGGAATTGCTATTTCATCGTGAAGGTACTGAGCGTTCCGAGGATTGTATTTTTCTGCAAAGCTTCAGATGTCTTCCTCTGTTGTTTTTTGTTCGGGTTGTGTTTGTGTTTGGAATTGGTTTTGCTTCGACTTTGGAAGACACCTGGGCTTTTTACCTGTTCTCTCACAACGTGAGAATTGCTGATCGACCACAAGACGTTTTGATGACCGTCCGAGCCTCGAGCGTGCACGGTATGAGCTGAAAAAAAAACCAAAGGTTCAAGGAATATCGACAATTGATAGGATGAGAAAGGCTACCATAGAGATTGGATGAATGAGCTAAGTCACTGAACTCACAAGAGATAGCTTTGAAGTCAAAGCTGGATATTCTTATCGGATGAAAAGATTGTATTGAAGAAGTCCTTGTTGGAAGAGTGTAATTGTTCTGATCTGTGTGGAACAAGGATGAAGTGTTGGCTGTTAAAGCCTTTTTGAGCTGGTCGAAGTTCCAAGTGAGTGTCTATTGAGCTGTAGGTTCGGTGTGATTCAAGGAGAGAAGACCAGATGCGTTGATGATTTTTCAAGCTCATGTGAACTGATGCGTTCAAGTCGCGGAAGCTTCTAAACCTCACATACTAGACGTTCTTGCCAGCCTTGTCATGCAGGCCACACAACAGACCGTTCAGAGTCGTGGTGCATTCGTACGTTTGACCTGAAGGCACATTGCCAGTATGCTGCAGCTACCAGCTCATTCAAGTTTTCCCACAAACTGTAGTAGTCAGAAAATCTTCGATAGCCCCAAGATTTTCAAGATGTTAACTGCCATTCGGTAACTCCTTCCTGAATGTGGCCCACAGCCTGTGGTTCCTGGCCACTTGTGAACTTGACCACCTGTTGGACTAATTTCGACGAACTTTGTGTGCTGTTGCCCGAAGAGTGAATCCAAGCTTTCCATGACTGTTCATGAATTCTTTCACATCTTGGGATGGACTGTTGCCAAGGCTGGATCTAAGGCACAGATTCTGACGGAATGTGCAAGGCATCAGAAGTTACGATTGATGTGTCATTGTGCACAAAGGCATGATAATCAGGTCACCAAGCCTCGTTGCTAGAATCAGCTCCAGCGACCCAACAGGAGAATATTAAACCATACAACGGATGCTAGAAGTGAAGTTTTCACCGAGCAGGTGGGACACTGCCTTACCCTCAGGCAGTCCACATGGGACTACTCTGACATTCATCACTGAGGCACCGACGGTCTGATACGGGGGGAGCTCTCCACCCTCACACGTACTTTAGCCGTCAGTCATTGCGAACCAATGGATATGAAGTTGCAGGGGTTCAACAATGGGTACTAGGCGCATTTGTCACCCATGCATTTCGAGGAGTGGTAACGGGGACGTGAACCAGTGTCCCTGCATTTACTTATGCAGGACATTACCCTACGTCGAACTACAGACCCACATATTCTTCCCTTGGTTCCCAGATTCGGGGCATCCTTGCTGGCTACCAGCTTCACCAGATGCATCTGATGACTTCTGACGTGATTCAACCATACCCTTGCAAAGGACCCGGGTTATCGTAGCTTTGGTTGGCTAGACAATTTGCCTGGCCATCAGAGCACGGAGAGACTGATGCACACCATGGCTTTCTGTTGTTTTGGTAAACGCATCCTCCAGAAATTGAATCGACATCGACAGCACTGGTCACAATGATCCTTTGTCAGGCGAATTGCTCTTAATGTATAGCCATTCTGTTGACGATGGACATTCCTGCAGTTCCTGGTTCGCTTTGGATTTGGATTCCACCTGTGTCTACAGATATCAGGGTGCTTTGCTGCCCGTGCAAGACACACCCTCTGCCCTTCCTCCGGAAGGTCAGCAAGCCCACAACTCACCCTGACATTGGGGCAACCCAAGGCTTTCAGGCAGCATTTTGCCTGAGGCGGACATTCCCTTTGCATTCACGAATTTGGCATCAAATGATCAAAAGGTGCTGGTAACATTGCCATTCGGCCTGGATGAAGGAATATCCTGCTTTCAGCCTACTCAACAGCTTCAATGGAAGACCTACAATCTTCGGAGTGGTATAGCAGGCCAGTCAGGGCAACAAGGACATGCTGGGTCCAAAAGCAGGAATGCTTGGCATTGAAGACTGCCCTCTTCCTCGGTGATAGGCTTAACACCAGGTGGAGGCTGGGTGGCTTCTCCTTGCTCAGCGCCATCAGGTTCCAAACGAGCTGGATCTGACCGTCGGTCGAAAATGTTACAATACCTCCTACTATGGCATCTGGGGTTGAAGACTGCCGTCTACCTCGGTGATAGGCTTAACAAATGTTACAATACCTCTTACTAAGCATCTGGGGACGGGACAGCAGTCTAAGTTCCAGTCCACCAGAAAGACGAGAGGTTCCACTCTCTTGGAAAACTTTGTGGTATGTCTGGTTGAAATAACTTCATCTACGTCAGGGTCTAACCCCTGGCTACATTGGATAGAAGTTGACTTCTTTCAGGATCCTCTTAGCCCTCTGGCTTTAAAGCAGCAACAAACACCTTCCCTTATGGATGACGTCTGAACAGTGGCAATTGGACCGGATTTACAAGTGGAACTCCTGCCTTACGCAGCTTCATCTACCAGGACGTGGGTGAACCAACTTGTCCTTCTTGTTCAACAACTGGGATGATGCAGGACTACCACTTCTTCCAGCTATGAGAAACTTGGGACATCTTTCTACTTGGGGGAATTGCTATGTCGTCGTGAAGAGGTACTGAGCGTTCCGAGGATTTCATCTTTCTGAAAGCGTAGTGTTTCACCTAGATTACTGGGTGTCTTCCTTCTTGTTGTGTTTTTGGTTTGTGTTTGTGTTTCGGGGTTGTTTTGTTTCGGCATTCGGAAGACATCTGGCTTTTTGCATTTCACCTGTTCTCTTACAACTTGAGAATAGTTGACCAACCACAAGACGTTTTGATGACCGTCCGAGCCTCGAGCGTGCACGGCATGAGCAAAAAAAAATTGATGCACAAAGGCAGGGTTCTTGTTGATAACACAGTCCCGCAAGAAAGAGTTGGGAGATTTTATCGATCATGTGGTCAAGACGAAGAAACTGAATTCAGCAGATGCCTTGAAATGGAGGGGACGTATGCCGTTCACATCAGATCAGTTGTTTGGACGAGTTGCCAAAACATGCCTGGCAAAAGTTACGCACCACGCCTATCGCTCAGGCGGCACCGATGCGTCTGAATCATTGATATCATCCCTAGTGTTGTTTTTCTTGGCACAGAAACCCAGGCTGGTCTCCCTTTCTTTGTCGCGAACATGGCCAGTGTTCACTGATGCCAGTTATGAGCATGACGAAGCCGGAGTGCCAACAGCTGGATTTGGAGGAGTGTTAGTGTCCCCTTCTGGGAAAGCAACCAGCTTCTTCTCATTTGAATTATCAGGGAAAGACCTTGAGAAGTTGAATCCGACTGCAAAGAAGACTGCCATCTTTCAATGTGAGTTCTTTGCTGTGTTGGTAGCTCTTAACCTGTGGCAACAACAATTAACGAACAGGCAAGTAGTCTTCTATGTTGATAACGATGGGGTAAGAGACGTCCTCATATCATGCAGTACATCAGACCCTGTTGGTCATGCCTTGCTGATCAAGACGTTAGAGCTGGAAGGAGCCTTGGCGCTGTCGTCTTGGTTCACCAGGTAACATAGCTGATGACCCGTCACGGGGTGAGTGCGAGAAGCTGATTGCAGCTGAAGTGCAAAGGGACTCAGTTGATCCCATGTCAATGCTGTTGCAACTTGGGCCTGTGTCCTAAGTGGGGGAGATGTCAGGCCCGGCGTCCCCAATCGAAAAAGGAGCGATAGCTTTCTGTCTTGCCGAGTGGTTTGGATGTGGAACATAAGTATCTTGTGCTGTGCATAAGGGTTTATGTGGAACAGTCAAAAGTGTGAGATGCCGCAACACTAACGAGGCTCAGCTTTGTGACAACATGTTCTTTGCTCATGTTTGCATTGCTCATGTTTGCATTAGTGTTTTTAAAGATGTGTAAACGAAGTCAGTGTCAACACATGTGTCTTTTCAAAATTGTGGCGCTCCCCGCCCTCAACCACCCAGCACCACAATGCACAAAGCGTCGTGGCTTTGATCGTTGCATAGTTGCATCCGCAAGTCACGGTAAGTTCCGTAGTTTCACAGTTATCAGTTTCACACGGGCGTGTGCAAAAACCTAGCCCTAGCCTGAGATGTCAGGCCCGGCGTCCCCAATCGAAAAAGGAGCGATAGCTTTCTGTCTTGCCGAGTGGTTTGGATGTGGAACATAACAGGCAATTTTTTTTGTTTATAATTTTTCCTGAAAAAGGGAAATCAAGCCTTCACGTTAATTTTTGTTCCTGGCGCCGCGCAATTGGTTGCTCCCCACGAGGAAAATCATGTGATTGTAACTGTAACCATGATGCCTCAATTTTTTTCCACCGCTTGATTTTTCAGCTTAAGCCATTTGATCTTTTTTGCTTTGCGGTGCTTTACTGTGTTTTATTGTTTTGGTGATTGCGTTTTTCACGTAAGTTTCCACTTCCCATTCGTCACTCCATTTTAGCGTGCGTTTTTTGGTTATGAAAATTCTTCTTTGACATTTGCAAGTGAGTCATGTCATAGACATGTGAATTTTTGTAACGGATTCAAATCCTTGTAATTTTTCGCGTCTCGCGGTGGCGGAAATCCACTTCTTTCTGGAGCTGTCAGTGGCGTCAATGGCTGTCATGCATCGAAATGCGATGAACGCTTTGCATGAAACCTGGGCAACAACATCATTGGCACAATGAAACACAAATTTCTCCATAAAATTTGTTCATCTTGCAAAGATCGGGGACAGAAAACCGGAATTTGAATGAAATACGGGATCCGGCGGCTTTCGAAAAAAAAACATTTGTTATCGATGCACGAGTGAGCGAACAAAAGGAGGAAGGGACTCAAGGAATGAATCAATTGATGAGAAACACATACGTTTCAGGACGAACGCACGAAAAATGATAGACACAAGAAGGTGCATAGTTTCATTTTCAGGACTTTCAATGAAAAAACACGTTGAGTTGGTTCATGAACTGATGACGCTGTAAATTTTGTTGGTTCTTATCCGGCGTTTTGGCCGGATAACTAACCGATCATTTGGCATTTTTGCTACCTTGGTAATCGCGCAAACAACCCGTGGATGACGTTTTGCAAGCCGTGAATTTCGATGATTTGCCTCAAAAAGGTGTGAGGTGAAAAATATGACATCAACCTTTTCAATTTCAGTAAAACAATTGCGCAGTGGCATCGTCAAATCCAAATTAGCAAGTGGCACAACAGAACGAAGCAACGAGCAAAACGATTTTTATCCAGAATTAAGACTTTGGGCCGGGGCACCGAAAGGGGAAACCAATGTGACTCATGACATCTTCGGGATTTCTGCAAAGAGTTCTGCCGCATCTGCCCGGCAACATATTTGGCATAGCTGCCTGGGGCGAAATCGTGGGACTTGTCGTTTTGGAACCATTTTTTTTGATATATGGGAATCACCCTTGGACTATTTCTCTTACTGGCGATGCAGTTGGGGAGGTGGAAGGAAACCGCACAGGCTACAAGGTTTTTGGCATCACAACTTACAAATTTGTATGGAGGGTAAACAGTAACACGCAGTTTTTATCGCGGTTTAATTATGGTTTGAGTTTCTGCTGTAGGTGGGTTCTCGTTCAAAGTTAAACCTGAGTCCATACACAGGTATTTGCCCGTAAAAAACTTTGCGCAATGCGTACGTTGTGTGAGACTTCCGCCCAAAGGCCTTGCCCCCCGGAGCAAACATGAGAAGCGACGAAAGACAACACCATGTCCCGGCAAGAATCGGCCCAGTGTCGCTGAGAGCGGATTTCTCGGTTTTCATAGATGCATTGATGATAGTGGAAGAAACGGTAGATTGTATGATATGTTCGTTTTCAGTGACTGTTGATTTGATGATTGACAAGACATCGTTGGTGAAGAAAGCGTGGCAGATTATCCACCTGTATGATTACAGATGGATTGTGTGCTGAAATCAAGTTGAAGTCATCGCGGTGTGATAGTTCCGTTGGATTCGGGAGGTGGAATATTGGACCTTCCCTTCGCGGATGATATGTTGTTGCTTGGCATTTTTTCGTTGCGGACAGCCCGAGCCGCATTCGACACATTAGTCAGTAAGTCTATGTCGTGACACTGATTTGAAAGTGAATGTTCGCCCCAAAAAAGTGTTGAGTAGTCAAGTTCACCCGCGCCAGCGGTGGACATCCAGGACAACAATGAAACATTTCGTTGTGGAAGTGGAAATTGACGATGACGATGACGGTGAAGATGATGATGATGATGATGATGATGATGATGATGATGATGATGATGATGAGGATGAGGATGATGATGATGAGGATGAGGATGAGGATGAGGATGAGGATGAAGATGAGGGTGAGGGTGACGATGACGATGACGATGACGATGGCGATGACGATGACGACGACGACGACGATCATGATGATCATGAATTTGCGTTCCAATTTTTTTTTGTTTTTTGCGCCCGCCCGAGTCAAAGTGAAACACTACGACTACGATCCCATAGGGACATGGGGAAAATGAAGACCTAGAGGTCCACAAAATGTGAAACGAAATAGTGCCGAGCATTTTGCCATGATGGCATATTTGCCGCAGTAAGCCATCTAAAATGTGGTGGGAAATACTGTTCTGTAATCTTTGACAGCTTGTCATCCCATTTTACCAGTGGACGTCCACGCTTGCGAGACGGCATTTTGTCAAAGTTCGCCTGCCAGCCAGTTGTGCAAGTCCAATGTCCAGCAATTGATGACCAAGATTGTTCCGATGCTATCTTGGCAGCAAAGAGAAATTGGCGTTTGGCAAGTTGTTCCGTCCATGGTGGAATAGGGAAAAGTTCCAAAGCCACACTGAGTCTGTGATTCATTCGACGCATCGTGTCAGACCAATCCTCGCCATTCAGTCGAACCCACCCAACAATTGATCGCAACATTTTGCGCTGTAATACGTCAATGCTTTCTAACTGCACTTTCGTCAATGCCAACGTGTGCAAACTGAAAATCATGGCTGGCGTGACAACAGCATTGAAGAATTTCAAGCGCAATTTCAAACTCACGTGTTTGTTTGTAAGTACGGTCCGATGTTTGTTGAATTTTGCCCAAGCGATTGTCTTGCGATGATGTAATTCCACACAGCCACGCTGTCGGTTACCCATCCTGGCCATTGAAACAAGACACCCACGCCCTTGGCGCATATAAACAACATGGCTGACGTGCACCATGGCGCGGCATTCTCAATAAGTTTTGAATTGTCCGCACAGGATGTTGCCAACATATTCGCCCTCCAAAAAAATTCGCAAACCAGAACCGGCAAGTTCTGGAACGACAGCCTGTGACATATAACCCTGTCATGGTTCGATGAAGACTCTTGACATGGCATATCCACATTAGACAGAATTTGGTTTCAGAGTTGCCGGAACAAAGTCAAAGTCAAAGCCTGGACGCCGTGTGGCGGGCCCATTTTGGGCGCAGGCGGTGAACCAAAAGAGACAATATTTACAAATCCGTATTTACAAATCGCTTCACTTTAGGCCATGCAGAAGTTATAGAAAGACCCAGAAAGTGCCAACCATGCTTTTTTGTCGTGTGCGTATTCCATCCAATGCCCGAGTTGTTTGTAGCGACAGAAGGCTGCGACCTTTTGATCCCAAGTGTGCCTTGGCCGACCTAGCTGTCGAGCTCTGATGGCCGGATTCCACGCCAACATGCGACGTACCCAGCGGTGTTCGGGCAATTGCGCCACATAGCAAAAAAGGTCCCAGAGTTGCCGGAACACACATAATTCCCGTCCGAATCAAAGCTATGGTCTGCGAGGGACATGGGAAACTATTAAAAACGAAATGCAACGTTCCAAGCACCATTGTACAAAAAAATTTGTCATGAGAACTCCATGTCTCATAACTGGCCGTTTGACACCATGATGACTAGAAAACTTCCTGCGCAAAGGATTCCATTCGATCATCCCAGCGTTTTGCTGGGCGAACAATTCGCCCGTGAGGTTCTACACAATAATTTCGTAATAGAGGCCCAGGAATTCATTGCGCATGCAATCTTCGCTGCAAAGCGAAATCTTCCAACCAACAACCTCTCCTGAGGCCATGGTGTAACAATGGGAAGAAACAATTTGAATCGAATACGGTTGCGGGAAGGGTTCGCGTAATTGCGAACATTTCTTTGTAATACAAAGCATTTGCGACTTTTTTCCGCGATGCAGAGCAACCTGAAGAGCACTTCCTATCGGCGAATCAAAATATCGGTGGATGAGATATGTAACACTTGGAAGCCGGCCAGTATAAAAACAGTCTGTGCGTCGAGGCTGCCCATTATAACAGCCCTGCACCGCAGACTTTCGTCCGGCTACAAAAGAGCGGGAGGAAAAAAATTAGATTTGTTCCGACAAGGAAAATTTGAAAAGTATGTTTGGTTTCGGTGACTCTAACACACAATGTGAACGGACGCATTGTGGTGATTAGACTGTCAGACCACAAGCCATCTACGTATGGCAGCAAAAATTAAACGATTCCCTGCGTGTGCTTTATTATTCATCTGTTTGCTTGCGCCCCGGGTGGTTTGCCGACGGGCATGCAATAAAATAAATGTAGCGCACAGGATTCGTGGACATGTGGGCTCGTAGATGGATTTGACTGGGGCAGCTGTTTGCGACCGTATGCACACACGGGCATACACGGTGTTGAATAGCCGCTGGGTTAGGCAGCAGCCCGAGCGTGTGGGCTATAGCCCAGGCGTAATGGTGGGGTTGACAAAATTGCGTAGTTGGAACCGCGGGATCGAGCGGCTACAATCGTCAAAACTTCCTTGGTTGAAATCATGGAGGCGGCTGCTCGATTTGGTTCACGTGGTGGGCCGAAAGTTTTTGATGGCGCTGTCACCTAAGTGTAAGCAGGCCGTCGTTGTTTCCCTGGTCCTCTGATGTTCCATTCCAGAATCTTGCGAGTCCAACGTTCCGAAGGCAAGGTTGCAACATAAGAGGCAAACTTCCGTACTGCCTCGATGCATGTGACAGACCAAGGTTTCAATCCAGCGTGTTGTGTTTTTTTTTTTTCCTCGCTCCTTTTTCCGCGTGAGTCCCTGACCAGGACTGTTTTACTGGTCGGTCTCCAGGCTGCCGGTGCTCCTTAGGAGCGGGCTGGAAGGCGGCTGGGAGCGGTGGCGTGGAGGGGTGCTTCGGCGAGCACCTGGCTGAGGGTGGGCTGGTTTCCCTCCACGTTGGTGTGGTTTGAGCAATCTTGGGCGAGCAAGGTGGCCGCGAAGGCGTGCATGGCGGCATGGCTGAGCGAAGCGGTCCATCGGGAGATGAGGGCTGCTGCTAGGGATGTTTGCAAAAGCGGTGGGGCTTGTCGTGCTGTGGCTTGGGCCAGTAGTTTGACAAACATGGATGCTTCTTCGTTTGTTGTTCAGGTGGTTCCGGTGGATGGAGTGGCGGCATGTTGGCCACTCAGAGGAGACATCGGGTCCGACGGCTGCCGTATCCGACAGCGCCCGTAGTTTGTTGTTCCACCCGTGTAAAATCTCGTGCCAGGGGGATGCCCAATTAATGTTTGCAGGGGGGCCCACAACCATGCTCATCAATCGACGACATTCACGTTCAAAGTCAAAGTCAAAGCTTGCCGGCCCGAAGGCAGCCCCTTTAGGGCGCAAGCAAATGAAATGCAGGATTTTACCTGATCAACTAGTGTACAAAGTGAAAAACACAAAATCCTGTACCGACCGCATCCAATGATCATACGCAGCAGCCTCAACAATCCAATTGCCACCGCCTTTCCAGATGAAATATCTTTGCAGCGCTGTCGCCCAGGTGTAAGCAGGTCTTCCTCGTTTCCGTGGTCCTCTGATGTTCCATTCAAGAATCCTGTGAGTCCAACGTTCCGCCGGCAAAGTTGCAACATAAGAAGCGAACTTCCATATTGCCTCGACGTTCACGTTCAATTTGGCAAAAACTTTTTTTTTCGATCAGCATTGGCTGGCTTTCTGGAAGGGGTTCACCCCACGTGTCAAAAGTAAAGGCAAGCAAGCAGGGCTGTACCTCTTACGGGGCGCTAAACTTTACATACGTTACATGCTCATTAGCAGCAAAACAAGGGAAAAACATATTTAAAGGTTGCTTCGCAAGGTCATAGTTTTGTGTTGCTACCGCCTAATGAACCAATCCTTGGTAACGACAATGCATCTCCAATTGTTCTTCTTTTTTCCAATTAGCTCGGCCAGGATAGTTCTGGACACCCGAGCCGCCTCTGCTCCACGGGTTGCCAGTGCAAAATTCGTCTCCCGTGGTGAATAGGGCGTTGAGCAATATGAGACACCGGTTATCAGTTCGAAGTCGAGACGAACCTGTACGCAAATAAATGGCGCGACTTCCGGCCTGAAACAGAGATGACATGTGAACAAATTCAAGATTCAAAAAACTTCTGGAATATATTCACTGCCGACATGCCGACAAAAGTGGATGAAGTCCAAATGAAAGTCCCACCATGGTTGGTTTTGAGCAGCGTCCACCCAATGTTCAAAATTCAACGACTTCCGGAAGTGCGGGACCCAGCAGGAGTCCAAGCACGATCAACCCCTTTGTGTGAAGGGAGGCACGCCACATACCGTGCGAAGGTCAAGGTCAAGGTCAAGCCTGCACGCCAATGGCGAGCCCGTTTTAGGGCGCAGGCACAAATGTGAGAATAAACTGCTATCTACCTAGGGCAAACGGTACAAACTCAAGCATTGATTGCTCCCACAACGCAGGGTTGGGCACGGCAACGTTCTGCCAGTTGTCTCTAATGCTCGTTTTGCCCGACGATTGGGTGGAAGGTTCGCAATGTAGCCCGCCAGTTTCCAATGATGACACAGCGCAGTTTGCCCCCAGGATTTGTGTTGTCTGTATTGGAGGATTTGTTGAACTCGAGCATTCCATTCATGTAGGATTTCATGCCACGGGCTGGACCAACAAACTCCAGATGGAGTCCCCGCTACTGACCGCACGCACCAGTCTTCGGAATTCAACATCGAGGATGTGAAGGTCATGCTGTCGGATACTGCGATGCCCTGCGGCAAAACAAGCGATCGGGGTGACGGTGACTTCAAACAATTTCAGTTTCGAGTTTATAGAAACATTTTTATCCAAGAATATCCATTTGTTTGAATGGAAAGCACGTGCGGCAGCTTGCAAATGATATGTAATGTCCGCAGCAACATTCCCAGAGCCAAGTGCTGAAAGCATGCAACCAAACCATTTGTGTGTTCCAAAACTGTCCTTTACAACAATGGTGTGTCCAGCTGGCGTCGTGATGTGGTCTGGTGGCTGTGCCTCGGTTGTCAAGATGGATTTTCTTGGAAGCGTTTAATTTTAAGCCTGTCTTGTCCAGTGATGTAATCAGAGCATCTAGCAACAATGCGGCCCCTTCAGCTGTTTCACTGAAAATCAAAATGTCATCAGCAAACCGAAGATCAAGTAAAGCTGGATATCCATCATGGAAATCGATCCCCCATCCGTTCCCTTCGGCCCATGCACGCCAATCCTTTATAGCCCATTGCAATACGGAACAAAATAGGCGAGGACTAAGCACACATCTTTGTCGCACACCTGCCTTGATAGGAAAAACCGTGCTGTTGCCCCAAGTTCCTTTCACTTCGCCAGTTTGTTCACAGTACAGTAATTGCAAAATCCACACCATATGCGCAGAGACGCCATGTTCCAATAACGATTGCCAAAGTGCATCCCAATTTATTCTGTCAAAAACCTTCGACAAATCTAGGCTGGCAATCCATAATGGCCTGTTGGCGACAAACAACTTGTCACCGACCAAACTTGCTGTAACCAAATGTTCTTCAAGCCGCCTCCCACTCCGAAACCCGTGTTGTTCTTCTGGCTGGCTGTTCTCCAAGCAATGTTCAATCCGTCCCAAAATCATGTATGCAAACGTTTTATACAACACCCGCACACTCGCAATTGGTCGAAAATCTGATACCAATTTGGCCCTGACATGTTTTCCCAACATGGTGAGCACTGTTCTCCTCCAACTTGATGGCACCTCACCATTGCAAAGCACATGATTATACAAATCCAATAGTTTTTGAAGGTAAAGATCCGGCAAATGCTTCAAAAGTTCTGCTGCCAGCCCGCATTCGTCGACAGCCTTGTCCAACTTCAATTTCTGGATAGCTTTTGCAAGTTCATCCAGTGTCCACATACCGTGCGAACATCGAATAATGCGTGCAGACAAATTGCGGCCAAGATTTGAAACCGGCCAGTGCAGTGAAATGTCTTACGGGTTCGTTCCGAAAACGCAAAATTTCATGCCTGGGTAAACTCCAGCTTGTGCAAGGTAGAGGTCCAACAATTTGTGCGCATAGTTTCTTGAAAAACACGTTCATGTTCACCAAATCAACTTTACAATCCAAAAAGACATGCCACGGTAGTTACCACTTTGTCAAAGTATTTCCGCGTTGTCGCAATCGATGGTTAGTGGTTCTCCAATATTACCCACCGGTGAGCGAAAAATGCCTTGGACGCTTGCTACAGGTTAGAAACATCAACATGATGCAATTTGGGACTTTGTGCCGTCAATATACAACCCAAACATTTTCGTTTCGGATGGTTGTCCGCGCGCGAAGCGCCTTTTGTTCATAGCAAAAGCCAGGCATTGTCGTCCTTCAAACTTCCAAAACAAGCAGGATCATAACCAATGTGTCCCATGCGCTTCGAGGGATGCAACTGCGTGGCTTCCAGAACTATTTCAAGTCCGGTTTTGTCTAAAAGACTCTGCATTGCCAATGGGTCCGTAGCACTTTGAACACGCGTTACATTACAGGTTTGGGGCCTGTGTAAAATATGTAACGCAGCAGTCTAGTCCGTAGCACTTTGAACACGAGTTACATTACAGGTTTGGGCATGTGTAAGGTATGTACCGCAGCAGTCCATTCCGTAGCACTTTGAACACGAGTTACATTACAGGTTTGGACATGTCTAAAGTATGTACCGAAGCAGTCCATTCCGTAGCACTTTGAACACGAGTTACATTATAGGACACAAAAACGCGCCCTGCGCGAGAAAAAACAGAAAAACAGGAAATGCCTATGGCCAGTGGGTGTGGGACGGCGCGCGCGGAGAGGCATCCGGAAGGAACATTTTTGACCAGAGTTATGTTCCAAAATAAGAACTCCTTGCCAAAAAGGCAACTGTAAATGCGGTGGTGGTTCTGTTTTGTTTGGCATGACCATCGTTTGGTTTGCATTCAGTAGCAAGCTAATTTGCGACAGCGCAGTGACCAACCTTTAAAAGAACGAAATGGTTTCAGCATATGATTTTGCAACTAATAGGATGCCGTCGGCAAAACACGGATCCAGCAACGCAGGTGTCCAATACGAACCACAACAAATCAGGGACCAGGTCTCACTCTTCGCGACGCGAACAAAATGTGCAGCTCGTTCATGCCAAGCCAAAAAAATCATGCCATGCGATTGTCCAATCAATGTACGCCGGAAAACTTGAAGGGGATATTACAGTTGTCCGCCAGGGGGGAAGTGACAGGCGTGACGTCAAAACGGTGGAAGGGAAATTTTTGCATTGTGTATGGTGTTTTAATGTAAGAAACAATGCGCTTACATGGTAACTTTGTGCTTTGGATGATTGGTTTTGTGGGAGACGTGAATCGGGGATATCGGGTGTGTAGATTTTTAATGATGAGGTTTTAGTGTTCAAATTGTGTGTGCACGGGAAAATCAACACCATGCTTTCCGTCCTCCGTGGCACAAACAACTGTGAAGTTTTCATGGGTCTAAGGTAGATAATTAAACAACGGGAATAGCACGCGTGTTTACGATTGCTGGTCGAAATGTTTCCGACAAATAGCATGAAGAGACGCCACACAAGGACGAAAGTAGCTTACCGCTACCACGAGGAAGTGGCAAGAATCAGCCCAAGAAAGAGAAAGGTTTCGCCCTATCAATTTAGATCCGAGGGTCGGCCTCGAGGGTTCAAAATGCAATTCCCGGCGTTCCTTATTTGTAATTGAGGGGATACAGACTGGTGGTCCTTGTTTGGATTTACCGGATGTTACGTGCTGTGGGGCTCAGCAAATGCTTAGCCTTTGCGACTGCGACTACATCAAAAAGTCGGGCTGAGGGAACACGTGAGCCCAGCCGTTTCCGAACTTCTGGTAGGGAGCTCCGGCTTGCAAGGTCCAGCTCCATTACAATGCCGGAACCAGCGGGATAGAAAAGGCCAACCCGTTACGTCCACGCGGAGATTGCCGAGTAAAACAGTCCAAGAGTCAGACTTCGCCGGTTCAAAAAACAGCGGAGGAAAGAAAAAAAACGGAACAATGATTCATCCTACGGTATGTGATGTGAAATATGGACATGGTGTTGAAATAATTAAGAGATTGAAAGTGGTTGTGACAGCGCGGCTAAAAACTATATTGCCGCTCTATTGCACGAACGTTGGATTCGACGAATTCTATGATGGTGCCCGGCTGCAACATACCGGATGCGTCGCCCACATTTTCATCGGTAGTGGAAACTTGAATCTTACTGCAAGTACCAGGGCTTGGGGCAGTGGATTAAGGCTGTTGTGCCACACGGCTTTTAAGCATTGACATTGACATTGGCATTGACATTGACATTGACATTGACATGAGCTCTGAAGTGGTTTTGGTTCCCGTTGGTTCCCTTCATGTGGGGTGAGGTGCTTACACTGTTTGGGGACTACGTTGGTGCAGTTTTACCCCTGAGGAGGATTTGCAATTGTCCGACCTTAGCTGGTGAACAATTAGCCTTGTCCGAGTTTACTGCTGAGGAATCTCCAGCTGGGTGGAGTGATATGTATGCCACCGTTTTTGGTCGAAATATGGGATTACAAACAAATTGTTGTCGTCCGCATGATGAATGACGCGGCAGTGGCCCATGAACCATCGTCTCACGGTTGGAAGTTGCTCGGGCAAGACAGATTGCCTGTTCACTCCACTCTACTACAGTGTTGTGGCGGGAAGGGATGTTGGAACAAACCCTCGGCGTTTCGTTCCAGACAGGGCTGAAGCCGAAGTCGTGTAGGCACCATTAAACATGTCTACTGCCAGGATTGCTCAGGCAGATGTGAAAAATGCGAACGCAGCGTTCATTGAGACTCCCGTTCCAGGTCCGAACAGTCTGGTTTCTCGACGTTTTTACCTTCGGTCGCCATGGTGAATAATTGTCGTTTACTGTGCTGGTTGCTGGTTTGGCGCGGTTAGATCCCAGATTTTTTTGAAAGTTGAATCGGTAATTTCATGGTGAGGATTTTTCGATGACCATTCAGATAGGTTGTTAATCGATATGTCGTCCAACATTGGATTGGATTCTTGTTGTTGGAACATATTCGTCGACGATAAATGATTTGTGATTTTGGTCGCCAGCACCGGTTGTTTCGTTCCGACCGTAAGCACTTTATGTGGTTTGTTAATTTACCGAGACGCAGGAACAAAATTTTCTAAGCACAAGGATTTCGGTCGCAAATGAGTGTGCATATCAATTTCCCCATGCTCCCAGGTCTCGAATGAATGGTGCACAGTAGCGTTGGGCAGCATGTGGTTGTGAATTTTTACCACGGCTTGCCATTGTATACTTTTTAGGGTCGCTAGTGGAACAATGGCGCCAAATTATTATCTTTTTTGGAGGGGGTTCATTTGCATGCTTCATTTTTTATATGTTCTTATGCATTCGAAATTCGAAACATTGTTTGTTCAGAACGAGTGTGTTTGCAATTTTTGTGGGTTCGAAATTAGAATCTACGCTGAACGGTTTCAAGGCTCCAACTTGTCGTTGCAATGAGTGACATCGTTGCTGTTGATTGAAACCATTGGTTTTAATGGAATCTTGATTTCGGGTATGTTATGCATTGATTTGACTTGGTCAGGTGCTCAGCGCAATGGAGGGTGAGGTACTGGTGGGGGGAAGTACTCTGTGTTGCGAAATGGCGACCCATTTGGAGCACTTGAAGTGTCCCATTGTTTTTTTTAGAATTATGGTTTTCCATTTCGAATGCAAAAAAACCTGTGATATGGTAATGAAAGGTCATGAAGGACCATGTTTTTTTTCTAATATTAGATTTTTGAATTCAATGCGGCCACAGGAAAATGAGCTGCCACTGGTGTTGTTCTTGGCACTGGCCGGCATGGGTGGCTTTTTATCATCTTCGGGTGCCAACGTGATGGCATGGTCCGAGTTCCAGAGACGCAACGGCACCGTGGATTGGCTGCAGCATCACGACATGATTTTTCGGTCGAACTGTTGTTTTTTGAAGGATCACTGCATGGATAGAAGTTATCTACCCATGATCATTGGCAATCCTAATGATTTGAGGCTACGTGTCGATGCTTTTTGTTGGGGGTAGTTTTTTTCTTCCAGAAAAATGGATTTTGGCCAGCTTCTGCAGACAGCGACAAGTGCCGGTCCTAGGAATGGACGAAGTGTCAAAGCTTCGGCTTTTCGGTGGCATGCCTCCTGTTGAACCTTACTGGTGTGGCCCTGAGTTGGGTTGAAGGTTTGCATGAGAAGGGTACATGAATTTGGGACTGAGAAGGCAAGAAACAAGTAGGGGTTGGGTGGTTGGAGGTATGGTGATGGTGATGGTGATGGTGATGATGAGGACGACTACGATGATTGGCGAAAATTTTGTTTATATTGATGGAAATGATGGTGACGATTGTGCTCCTGACAAGGACGGTAGCACCATGAATTCCTTGTGAGTGAGGCATTGGCATGTTTTTGGCTTCGACCATCTTGGGTGGAGCAGTTGCCACTGTGCCTAGGATCGAAGAACAAGCAGTGCTGACCACGGTAATAGTAGCAGCAAAAGTAACAGTAGTAACGACGTTGTTGTTGTTGTTGTTGTTGTTGTTGTTGTTGTTGTTGTTGTTGTTGTTGTTGTTGTTGTTGTTGTTGTTGTTGCAGCACTTGTCTTTCACGGGGCCACGGGGGCCCAGGGAGAAGGAGACTAAGGGGAGTTTCCTTGCGCACCTTTCGGGATGAACTATGGCTACTATATCTTTTGCTTGTGATTTGAGGTAATGCCGATCCAAACTGGTGCCAACCTGCTGGGGAACATGTTCTGGCAAACATTGCTGGGCATGAAGTACTACACCAAGTGCCTAGTTCACAGAAGTGGGAGTTGTATGTTGGGGTTTTCAAGTACGCTGCAACACTCATACTTGCTGGTACCAATGCGTGCGTGTTTCATCAGAGTTGGATTATGATCACAGCCCCTTCTTTGACCGACGTCAATTTAAAGGCCCATGGCTTTCTCACTTTCTACAAGTCATTTGTACCCTCAATTGAACCCAGCCTTTGGTAAATGCAACTTGATTTGAGGAATATGCGAGTTGGGACCATCGTCCTGCGCCTTGCTTACATAGTGATTTCAGGGGTAGTCACCTCCTTAGTGGTGGAGTTTTTTTTTGGATTTTCCAGGCCGACGTGGAAGTCTTCTCCACAACATGGATTTGTTTCGCAGTGTTGGGCAGGGCCCAGGGAATTAGTGTGGTGATTGTGAAAGTTGGTGTCAGTCATGGCAACTATTCAATTAATCAATTCCGGAATCTTATGGAAAATAAACGCTTTATACAGTATATAGCTCAATGCGACTCGTGGAGTACTTGTGGTTCAAAGCCAATCTCCATGTTGTTTCTCACTGAATCAGATTATACACCAAGGACAAGGAGGATCCCCCCCCCAAATCCAAAATGAAGGTCCTAATGATGTGGCATCTCGAAATGAGGATTTGTGCCGTCATGGAGTTGTCCGATATCGGTCCTCAGGAGCTGTTGGTGGGAGTTGTTTTTTGTTTTCTTCTCTCCTTCCGCATTAAAAAAAAACTACCGAACAAAGACCTTCCATTTGGTGAAAGGACTTTGATTTTTTTGAATCTCAGCACATGGAATCAACATTCAAATGAATTGTAACAACTAATGATTTCTAAAGAAAAATCCAGTCGGGAGCATTTTTTGTTTGTTTTTTTCCTGTTAAACATTTTTAAACTTTCAACCATGATTGTTGGTGGTTTTATTTGATCAGGAAAAATTTGTTGACTTTTCTCTCCGGCCAAGCTGAGGGGTGTTTTTGGCAGGAGCCGAAATTCACATCCGAAGAGACTAAAGAATTGATGACAAAACCAGCCCCTTGGCAGTGGCAGTAGAATGGTGTTATCAAAACCGAGGGGAAGTGAGCAAAGTTTGCCTGAGTTTTTTTTTGGGTGTTCATCTTATTTATCTGTTGCACGAAGGCTTTTGGTTGACACCTTTGTTGACCTATGATATGTGCATAATCTATATGATGCACACAAATTCTGTATGCAGTCTATGTGTTTTCTGGTTCACTGGGTGTTAGCAAATCACATGAAGACCCGACACCCAAGTTGGCGGTGATTTGGACTTGCATCATGCTGCTGTGCACGGTGATTTCTATCTATGGAGTGAAAAGGAGCCGCGCAATGTTGACTTTTGATCTGTGCTGCACAGATTTTGATGAGTAGACATGTAGGAAGAGAGATGAGATCACACGAGAGCTTAATGGCAAGGGATTCCACACACACACACAGCAAAACCTAGAGATGCACAGTGGAAATGTGAAGAATTTACTGTATGCAACCATTGTATTTTGCATTGATTTCTGCAAAGCCATGCTACAGTAGGCCATGCCAGAATGTGCATGTGTATTACCGTAAATCTCTTGATGCAAGCAAAGATAATTCGACTCACGGCAGAAGATATGACATAGCTGACCATTTTGAAGCTAGTCAACATGCAGCTTTGAAAAACAAGCCGTTTTTGCCCAAATGAGAACAGGACCATGCGCTATTCCATGGAATCTGCGTTGAAACTGTTTCTCTTCGTATCTCTGGTGACTTTCTCCACAGTGACCCTTGGCCATGTGCACTCCATGGGTTTGGAGCTCAAAATCATGTGGTTTCACCGGTCAGGTCCCTTAACAAAGAGGGAAGATGGGAGGTACAGTACCCCAGATTCAATTCGCTCAAACGTTGGGTCCAGATTCTTTTAAAATGATTTTAATGTTTATGAGACGTAGCAAAACCCACTGCAAACTTCATGAAAACCATCCAATCCTGAAGAAGATTCAAGGATTGGTGCTTCCATGGGAAAATTGTTGGGCTTGGTGCACGGCTGGGCACGATACCTTGTATCTTGGTGTCACCGATTGGGTTGGGGACACTTTGGGGTTTTGGAATCCAAAGTTTCATCCATTTGGACAAAGTCGCAGGTAGGAGCAGCCTACTTCTTGGACGGTATCATTTGCTTGGGAGCCACTGTTTTGGCGAATGGCCATTGTGAGGGGCCTCAGAAAAAAAACATGCTACGGTTTGCTACTTGAAGGTGCAATGCTTTGCGACTCGGGATGCTCGGAACTGATTCGACGCTCCAGTGCCACGATGCAAAAAGCACGTTGGTTGCAGACACGAGGACCAAGATTAGTTTAGTGTAGTTCTCACCCGACGCAAGCTCCAAAGAGAAGTAAACATCACGGTGAAGCAGGTTGGACTGCTAGACACACAACAACATCCAGATCTGAAGACCAGTTGAGCAGCTAACGTAACCCAAGTTTCACGCCTTTTTCTTCATATTCAAATCATATTCACCTATTTTGTTTCAGTGTTGGCTGCAACATCCCAACCCAACAGCTAGAAAAAGATATCGCAAATTCCTTGCCCTTCTCAGCACTGGCCCACACTAGCTCCAAGTGTCCTTGTGCCATGACAATTGGAGATATCAACATCAATGATTTCTTTTCGGCTGAGCTTCAGAACAAGTTAAGGGAATCCTTCACAGAGTTTGATACCTCTGGTGATGGCCTTATTGGCAAGGATGAGCTCGTTTTGCTTTTCGCCAAGTTGGGAAAAAGTTTGACCAAGAAGCAGGCAGATATCATTCTACGAGAGGTTGATGCTGATGGCAATGGTGAAATCGACTTTGAAGAGTTGTGTTACCTTGAGATCATGATGGCCGGGGCCAAGCCGCGCGCAGATCTCATCGATTACACCACCTACCTCTATGAAGATATGGTGAAGCAACTGCAGCAGTGGTTCAACCTCCATGACATGCGCGAAGAGGGGCAGATCACAATAGAAGCGGCGCAGAACATTGCAGAACAGCAAGACATCAAAGCTTCTTTGGAGGAGGTCCAGGAAGTGTTGGCTCAGGTGGCGGTGCATGGAAAGATCAATTTTCCCAAGTTTTGCTGCTTCTGGGTCGTCGTCACCAACACCCACAAGAAGCTCAACTACCGAGAGTATTTGAGTAATGAAGAGGTAGGGCACTGCCGACAGATCTTTCAAGAAGCGGCTGGTGACAAGAAACATTTGTCCAGGAAGCAGGTGCAAGATCTTCTGAAAGAGAAGAACTTTGTTCGTGCCAGACGTCACCTTAATAGGATACTGGACGATTTTGGCATAGACAAGAAGGCACATATAGATTTCAAGATTTTCTGCGACGCGATCGTCAAGTTATCTCGTCGAAGAAAGTTATGGGAACTTTCTCCTCAGACGTGTAGCTGTAGCAAGCTGTTTGCAGATGGTTTTACCGTTGCGGAGCTTCAAATGTGTGGTTTTGGCATTGCAGATTTCCGAGAAATGCGCATTCCCGCACGAAAGCTCTATAAGGATGGCAACTTCTCAGCCCTTGATTTGCGGCAAGTCGGCTACTCGGCCACGGACTTGCGCCGGGCGGGCATCGGCATAGTCGAGCTCCGGAGTTGTGGCTTCAGCCTGACGGAGTTGCGCACGGCGGGTTTTTCGGCCGCGGGCCTACAGGAGGCCAACCGAAAGATGCATGGCTGTTTGAGCATGGGAGATTTCACTTTGTTGCCGCAGATTACCAAAGGCCCTTTAACAAAGACTTGGACCACGGAGAAAACTCAGGAGATGTTAAACATCCAACGTTTCACCATGACACCGATGATCCGAGAATACACCGATGGCGGCAACTCTGCCAAGCTGTCTCCTCTTTGCCGCGCCTTTAGCCGCAGCTTGCCGTCCTTTCGCCCAGCCGAGCTCGTACGCACGCCTGAAGAAGGAATCTCATAGCGGCCAGTGGCAAGGGGCCTGGCCGCCAGCCCTGTGCTTGACATAGATCCCCTGTCTTTCCAGTTTTTGAGAACAGTTGTTTTGTTTGTTCCATTTTACATGAGCTATCACACTGGAGGTTTATGACATGAATGAATGGGGAGATGAAAAAATTGACAAGAACTGGAAGCCAAAGAAAATCATTTTGCACCCTTGCCATACCAGCTCATGTCAACCCCGGATCGGCTCGAAAACAAGGCAATGATCAAAACCTTTCAGTTCTTCCAAATGTCATGTGAAAGAGATCAGGGCAGCATGAGTTTGTGTGCAGAAGAGGGCTAGGAAGGCATCACACGGGTGTTGTCTCAAAAAGTTTCGCGTGAGAGCCCATCCTGGAACTCGGCTTGTAACCCCCAACGTTAAATTCAGACGTTTGATGTCAACCCCTCACATTCTTGAATTTTGTGCAGATGGCAGCCAGTTGCCCTTCCAGGAATTGAATGGACGAGAACACTTCAGGATCACATAGGTCTGTCATGACTCTTGCGACTTTCATAGCGTTCGTGTACAAGTGTTTGGCTGAAGAATGTTTAGTTGCACAACCTCAGAAGCAATCAAAACAGATGGTCAGAATTAGGAACAATCGACCTGGGAGCATTTGAGAATTTCATGTGATGCCCAGTGAATGATTATTCACGTAGAAAGTGCCCAAAATCATCCCACAGATATGCTACGCAATCGACTGTGGTACTGGTTTTGGACCTCACCAAACTTGTGATAATGCAACCTCCTCTCCCACTGGGTAGCCCAGCTCTGCCGACCAGTCGCCTCTCAGTCCTGCAACCCTGAACCTTCTTGCGGGAAAAAAGACTGCATACTCCACCTGCCCATTTGCAGGTGATGTTTCTCTATTTATCCCTGCACAGCTGTCCTCGCAACTGGTGATCAACATGATTACAGGCTGTTGGGCGATGGTTCGTGGTAACCACGGCAAAGTTCGTTGCATCAGAAGTGCAAGCGTTTTTTGTTTCAGGAAGACATGAGATATACCAACGTCACATCCGCTTTTCTTAAGGATGGTACTGGGTAGTCAGCTGACTTTTGGGCAAGAATCTCTTGAGTTTTTCACCCCGGACAAGGCTACTTGGTGTGGGGGGATGCCAAATACGTGGAGAAGCCAATGTCATATTTCCTGGCCGCTTGGCGGAGTTGGTTTGACTTGAAGCCTTTATATAACCCTTTAGGGCCGGCTTTTTGCCATGATTTCCTCATCAAGAAAACAGCTCTTCAAACCACATGGGTGTTGTGTCAAGTAAATCATTGTCATGTCATTTTTTTCGTCCAAGTTTTTGCAGTTACATGTGGACACTATCCGTTATGTATTGGAGCCATGTGAGTCCTCCCCAAGGTCTATGCACTTTGCATCATGGGAGTCTATTTGAACAGTCCAGCTACTGGGTGGAAATTCAGGATTCAGGCTGACTTTTTTCAGCAGTTTGGAACGGTGGAGAGTTTTTTTGACTTCAAATCAACCTGATTTGCGGCACCCAAGTTGAAAAAACATCAGTAGGTGGTTGCAAATTGATGAAAATCCAAGATCCCTTGTGATTAGCACCGGGCCATACCGTTTTTTCTTTTTTTCTCAGGGTGGACGTAAGCTCTCCTTATCAAAAATCAACATTCAACTGAATCATACAAATTTATAGAAGTTCATTTCAGGGAGTAAGTTTCCTTAGTCCGTGAGGAAATGGACGTGGCTCTGATGTGTTGTTCGTCATCACAGGCCATGGACCTGATTGGAAGCCTCACTCGTTGGCACAGCATTCGTAACTCCAAATTGCCTGGCATCCTGGAGGGGAGGTGATTTGTTGAGCTGTTAGTCCCTTCCAGATTTTTTTCACACCCGTTCTAATTGGAAAGGATGTGAATTTGTTGTGAATTTGCGAGATAGATAGTGAGCTTCGGCGATTCACAGGTGTGGTCAGACCTTAACAAACGAAGCAGGAGGTGTCAAGCAGTTGGGAATGTGAGGTTTGGAGGTGACAAGTGAAATTATTGCGAAGATTTGGGGGGATTCTGTGAGCATGAGGTCCGCAGGCATCAGTGGAAGCAATTTTGGTGCAGAGGTGAAGCTGTGGGGTGAGTTTCCGCCGTTGACTGCGAGTGAGTTAAACAGAAAAGCCTTAGATTGTCGCATCGACAGCTTGGGTGAATAGGTCATGAAATTTGAGTAGTTGTTGTGGTAGCATTTGGCTTAAGTGAATGACACAGGTATCTTGCCACAAGTGTAGGCAAGCTTTACCTCACGAGTCAGACTCGTGGTGCCTTGGGTGTTCTGCTGTCGAAGCTCTGAGCTTGGAGCTTCGAAACATCTGGGGTAGCCCGGGAACAAGGGCCATTGCTACTGACCTCATTTGCAGTAGCTTGAGGCAAATCCGAGCCCTACGCCGTCTTGGATTAGGAGGTGCTGGCGTGGGCCTTGCATCTCCTGCGGCAGCAGCTACCCGCTACCCCAGTTGATCCTGGAAGTCTACGCCCTCCTGAGCCTGCTGTTGGTCCGAAGCGGAAGGAACCCGAGCCTATTGCTGCAGCGGTTTCTGAAAGAGGAATCAAGGAAGAACTCAAGGAGGACTCCGAAGAAAGTGAGGAAGAAAGTAGCAGCGGGGAAGATCAGCAGGTAGGTACTGCAGCGAAAAGCAAAGCCGAGCCTTTACCTAGGAGACGCTCAGGAGGTCATCAAGCAGTAGAACGAGGAGAACACCAACAAGCACCAGAGGGAGAGGCCCGATTGAAGTCGAGGAGTCGGAAGAGAGACAAAGGAGAGAGTGCAGTAAGTGAAAAGAAAGATACGACAGAAAGAAAGAGAAGAAGGAGTGGGCACCATTCTAGCTCTTGGAGAGGGCGATCGCCTGGAAGAGCAGAAGGCCGCAGTCGCCACGAAGGCAGTGGAAGGAGGAAGTCGCACAGAGGCGGTGCAAAGCATCAAAGATTATACAGAGCCGCTGAAGACCCCTTCAAGAGGTTTCATCAGCAAAGACCAGAAGGGTATTGGGATCAAGAATTCTCTGCCCATCGGTAGGCGCAATGGCAAAAGGTGTGGAAGTGGTCTTTGGTGGCGAAGACCTTGGAGATGGTTTTGGAGTCCGAGAAGGCGCCGAGACACGAAGAGGAGATCCGCTTTGGAGGAATGTGAAGCCTCCAATCAATTCGATATTGGAATGTCATCTTGGAAGTTCGTCACTGGGACTTCTAGAGGAAGAATGGTTCGCAATCTTGGTTGGTTCAGTGGAAGAAGAATCACAAGGAGGAGTGTTCATCGAAGGCGAGCTGATTGGTTGCGAAGACCCGGATCAGCTGGACTACATTGGAGAGCATTTGGATGGAGGAGCCATCCATCTATGCCAAAGCGATGTGTGCGAGGTGGATGCTGGGCCAGGAGAGAAACTGGTTCATGTCACTCCAGTTCGAATTTGGACTTTGGGTGGCTTCAAAGGGAACTATCTTACAGGAAGAGGCAAGAAGTTGGTAAAGGAGGCAAAAGCACTGGAGAGGAAGCAAAGTATGGTTCCGCCGAAGCCCAAAGCCAGAGCCGGAGACAAGCCAGGTTTGGGCAAACTTGGACGGGATGGAAAGGGAGAAGCTCCGAAGAAGAAGAAGAAAAAGAAGGGCGATGTAATCTCGCTCGATTCAAGCCACAGCCAAGAAGAAGGAGAGAAGAACAAAGGAGATGGCCCAGCTGGTATGAGCCGTGCTGGGCTTCGAGATCTCTTCAAAGATGCCAAGGAAAGGATGACAGGTGGAGCAGTTGGTCGAACAGGCCGGGCCGTCAGCGAGGATTCGAGTGGTGGACACAAACGAGATGCTACCAAACGTGTTCGGGGAGAGAGACGGATCGTCAGTGGGACCAATTTCCAGCCTGGGAAGATGACACCATTGGCGATAGAGGAGCCTCAGGTTTTAAGAGATGGAGCTATGAGCAGTTTGACCAAGAGGTTGAAGAAATGTCGGGACCCGGGAGATATGCTGCTGGCTCAAGCCGCGCAGCAACAAAGCCCGAGAGAAGGAGGAAAGAGGAAGAAGAAAGACAAGAAGGACAGCAAGAAAGTGGTAGAACTGCTGAAGAAGGCTGTTGGCGGAAAGAAAAAGAAAAAGAAAGAGAAAAAGAAAAAGAAGAAAGGAAGGAAAGTGAAGAAGGACCCAGACGACCCAGGAGGGTCAGGGGACAGTTCGTCAAGCTCAAGTTCAACCAGCAGCTCGAGCGAGGGAAGAGCAAAGGAAAGCGATTCAGACCTGAGTTTCGAGCCCCCCCTTCGGCGCAAAGCTCTTCAATCCCCGGGAAGTGTGCTGACGGACTTGATCAAGCATGCACAGGAGCGGAGACAGGGGATGCCCTGGCCAGCCGGTTCGCGGCGGTGCATACGGCGATGACGGACGGCAACTGGCAAGTGGCAGCCCAATTAGAACTCTATCCCCTCGAGCAAGTTCAGTCAACCACTACAAGTACGATGCTGCAGGCTCAGAAGCACAGGAGGTTACTATGGAAGGCCCAAGGATTCTCAAGTCGTGTCTTTGGCCGGGGTCGTGGTGGTTGGCCGAAAGGAGGTGGAGGGGACGAGAAGGGAGAGAAGGGCTGGAAAGGCAAAGGCAAGGGAAAAGGAAAAGGAAAGAACCAAGATGCGAAAGGAAGTTGGAATGCTCACGGAGGAAAAGGAGGCGACAACCCTTGGAAAGAGAGCAAGGAGGACGTTGCAAAGAAGGCCTAGTAAAAGGGCCTAGTTTCACAGAGCCCCAGAGGAGTAAGCCCGTTGCGGGTTTGGAAGCTGGTGATGGACTGGATTTATTTTATACTTTGGCCTGTTGGAGCTCCAGCTTGAAGGCAGTTGGTTGTGCTCTGGCATGGACTTTGATTGTGAGGTCCTCAGCAGCTTTTGAACGCGGATGGCTTCATATGGTGGATAAAGTCATTTTGGAAAAACTGGAGAAAAATTTCGCCATGCTACGAGGACGCACTACAATTTCCCCCTGCCACTAGGGCAGGCGTCTCACCTGCATGAGCTGGCACTACGTGAATCTATGGGCAGCTTTTGCCATATGTGTATGGAAGAAGGTTTTGCTGGAGATGCGTGGCTGATCTGCTGCGTTGGTGCTGTGAATGGGATGGCTGGCTGTGGCCGTGCCATCCTTCCCGGAACGGGCACCGCGATGCAGAGAAGAGCGCTGGAGCAATTGCTGAAGTGCGCCAAAAAGGTGCTGGGTAGTGACTGCGTTCTGAGTCGGACTCCGGAGGAAGCTGATAAAGAATTATCTTCAAGGTTTTTGACTTATACTGGTGAAGAAGTCCCTAAGATGCAAGTGTTGAGCATAGGCCAGGCTGAACCAGCCCTTCCTCCTGCGACTCATGGCGGTTCCATCAAAGCAGTGGATTTCGTGTCGCCGGGAACTAGACGATTCTTGGAAAACCCAGAAGAAAGTCTGTTAGGAGAAGTTCCGCTCGATAGAAAAATTTTGCAATCAAAAGTTCATATTCAAGAAGGAGATAAGCTCGGTCTTGCAAAACTTCTGGTAGCTAGGAAAGTCTGCTGTTGGGTGGAGGCTGAAGAGGTATTGAAGATAGGAAATTGCCGGGTGCTTAATGGCCTTTTTGGTGTAGGAAAAGGAAAATTTCTACCAGATGGACGAGAGATCCAGAGAGTCATAATGAACTTGATTCCAAGTAACAGTGTGTTGGAACAAGCACGAGGGTCTATGTCTGGTTTACCTTCTATCACACAATACCTTAGCTTGGTTCTTGATCTTGACGAAGAAGTTAGATTATTCCAGTCGGATATGTCCTCTGCATTTTATTTATTCGCATTGCCCCCACAATGGTCTCGATTCCTATGCTTCAACTTGCGATTTGACGGGGCTGATATTGGAATGACGCCGGGACAATACTTTTATTTGGGCTGTGGAGTTATCCCAATGGGCTGGAGTAGTGCAGTTAGTATCATGCAAGAAATTGCGGATAGGTTGACGGTTATAGGAAGGCTTCCTGATGACCACAAAGTTCGAAGAGACTACCCACTACCACCATGGCTTGTTGACACTTTACGAGAATCTAAGAGTCGGGGGTCATCATGGTTCCATGTTTACTTGGATAATTTTTGCTCTATGGAGAAGATTGGTCATGGTACTCCCCAAGATTCAGGGTGGCTCCATTCATTGATTGAGAAAAGCTGGGAATCGTCTGGGGTCTTGTCGTCGAGCGGCAAACGAGTAGTTTCTGCTGGCAGTGCGGTAGAGCTTGGTGCTGAAGTGAACGGCATCGAGGGCACTTTAGGACCCACTTCAGAGAGGCTGCTTAAGCTGATTCAATCGACTCTGAGTGTGATTCGAAAGTGCAAGCTAAATCGGAAGTGGATCCAGGTGATTGCCGGGAGGTGGGTCCACATTCTCGCTTTTCGAAGACCAGGGATGGTTGTCTTTGATGTCCTATGGAAATTTATTTCAAAGAAAGCAAAGGGTGCAAAGGCTGAGAACTTGGTCAGAGGAGAGCTGTTTCATTGTTGTCTGATTGCCCTGGTCTTGAGAAGTGATCTTCGTGCAGAAGTTAGCGAGATAACTACTGCAAGCGATGCCTCAGAAGGAGGCGGTGCCGTAGGTTTCTCGAAGGAGCTGACAGAGGAAGGAGCCTCTTTCGCGAACACTGATCGGAAGATCCATGGTTTGGTTCCTAGGATTCCAGTGCTTGTACTTTCGCTTTTTAACGGCATGGGATGCGTATTCCGTTGCTATGACTTGGTGGGCGTAACCCCAGAAGCGGCCATCTCCTTTGAAATCAACCCCTCAGCTAATCGTGTTACTTCTCGCAGATGGCCCAATGTAATCATTGAGAAAGATGTTAGATCCATTGATGAAGCTATGGTTAGGAGATGGCGATATCTGTATCCTCTTATAGAAGCTGTTCATCTCTGGGCCGGATTTCCGTGCGTTGATCTTTCTTCAGTGAAATTTGGCCGAAAGAATTTAGAAGGAAGTGAGTCCAGCCTCTTCTTCGAAGTTATCAGAGTGCTCAAGCTCCTACGTAAGGTGTTTGGAATTGGGTTTGATATTCGCTATTTTGCAGAAAACGTTGCCAGTATGGATGTAACAGCAGAACAGCAAATATCCCAAGTTTTTGGCCGTAAGCCCTTCCGTGTTGACTCTGCTGACGTGGTGCCTATTCACAGGCCTAGATTTTGCTGGTCTAATGTTAAGATTTCCCGCATGGATGGTGTATCTTTGGAGGAAAAGCTACGTTGGGTTGAAGTAACATTTGACCATGCTTATCCAGATACTCAGGCTTGGCTAGAAGAAGGTTGCCTTTGGGAAGGTGCTGAAGATGGCACCATCTTTCCCACAAGTCTTAAAAGTATTCCCCGATGAGACCCCCACCAGCTCCAGCAGGGATTTCCAAATGTGACAGTGATACTCTTTTGAGATGGCAAGCTGATTCATATAGGTACCCTCCTTATCAGTACCAGCTAAAGTACATCATATGGCGAGGTGATAAATGGAGAGTTCTGTCAGCTTCAGAGAGAGAGCTACTTCATGGCATGGGCTTTGACCATACAACTTTGTGCTGGAGTGCTGGAGAAATAAAGCAGCGACCTGGAGCTCATGAAGACGTGAGAAAGTCATTAGTGGGGGATGGTTTCAACTGCTACACTTTTGCATATTTTGCAGCACAGGCATGTATGAAATGGATACCTGGTGTTACCTATGATATGATATGGGACAGAATGGGATTAGCGCCGGGATTCTGCACGCCATTGTTCATGACTGCACCCCTGAAAAGATGCCTGGTTTATGATGGGGAAGTAGGAGACGCGTCGGTTGGTCAACTTCATAGGTGTCTTCTTCGCCGAGTAAACCATACAGGGTCCGATGTGAGAGTGAGTTCAGGGTTTGTTACCAATCCAAAGGCCTTTCCGCGACAGTCGGCGTCTGCAAGGTGGTGGCTCTGGAAGAAAGGGTTTGCATACAGGTGGCAACATAAGGAGCACATAAATGCACTTGAATTGAGGAGCCTTATCCATGCAGTGGAGTACAGGGCTCACCATTTTAAAGAAGTCTCTGCCAGAATAGTTCATCTAACTGATTCCTATGTGGTTATGTCAGTGGTTTCTAAGGGTCGATCATCTTCGCAGATTCTGAAGCCCCTCCTTAGGCGGCTTTCGGCCCTTGTTTTGAGCTATGGATTATATTTGGTGGTAGCTCACGTGGAAAGCTCTGAGAATCCTACAGATGGGGATAGCCGAGCGTAATTTCTGGCCTGGACAGGCGACTGCTGCCGATAGGCTTGCAGCTCGCAAAAATATCCTACTGGAAAATGTTGGCATTACAGAAGCTACCCAGCAAAGATATTTCACCGCAGTTTCACGCATGGCCCACTTGCTGAAGGAGGTCACCACAGAGGCCTCTTTAGACGATTTGGTAGCCACTTGGATTCAAGAGGAATTTGAGGATGGCACTCCACTTTATCTGGTTGGCGATGCTCTCTCAGGAATACATCATTTTGAGCCCTATACACGAAAGAGACTCCCTAAAAGCTGGCGTTTGTACACTATTTGGAGGAAGTATGAGGTACCATGCAGGGCACCGCCACTAACCCAAGATATCACTTTGGCCATGGCTGGATGGTGTCTCAGACACGGAGAGCTCACTATGTGTGCTCTCTTGCTGCTGGGGTTCCATGCATTGCTGCGGACTGGAGAACTCTTATCGGTCAGGGCTTGTGACTTTCTTCTTGATGACAATCAAGGTTTGGTGTCTCTTCCCCGGAGTAAAAGTGGCTTGCGTAACAACAGCCAAGAGACAGTCTCTTTGCATGACCCAGTCACTATTGAAGCTCTGCGAGCTGTCATCAGCAATCAGAACCGCCTTGGCTACAACAAACTGCCGTTGTGGCAGAAAAGTGGCTCTGCTTTCAGGGCGCTGTTTGCTAAGGTGCTGACTCGATTGCATGTCGAGCATCTTTCTTTCCGACCTTACAGCTTAAGACGTGGAGGAGCCACCTGGGAGATGCAATCTCATGGCCTCATGGAGCGTACGCTCCTCAGAGGGCGATGGAAAAATAGCAACATTGCACGCATTTATATTCAAGATGGCCTTTCTCTTCTCCCGAAGCTGACTTTGAGTTGGGACGCAAAGCGACGTATTCATGAATTTTCATCAATTTTCATTGACGAGCATTCTGAGAATGGGTTGCGTGGAAAGAAACGTAAGATGTCAAAATGACAGGAAATTTGTGAACTGAATTTGCTGAAAACTCCTTCCATGGAGTACGGAGCTCCTACCATGGGGCCTGTAGGATAAATTTCCTTGAAAGTTCCTTCCATGGAACAGTTGTTTCAAAGGTTTGATCATGGCCTAGCCATGATTCGTCACAACCTATGCATGGCGAAAATGGAGTGACCATACATGAGCCCAATATTTAGGACTTATCTCTGGGACCTTCGTGAATTTGTGAAGGATAACTTTGAGCAGCCATGATACTTTTTTGCATTGGAAAAATGCCTGCACCAGTATTTTTGAGGTATTGTTAATTGCGTGTGTATTTCCCATAATTTACAACAGGTTTTGCTATCATCCACAAATGTGGTAACCCCTCGATGTTGTCCGTCAAATCAATCGGCTTGGTTTCAACAACTCCCCCAGGTGCTGAAGTTGTTGCAGATGTGGCGGGGCAATGCGGCCTTGGAGGTGAAAGATGTTCACGAATCGCAGCTTTTTGTGTGTTTCTAGAATCAGCGGATCTTGAGATGCCTGGTTGGAGACATGGAAGATCTTGTGGCAAGTGAGTTGGAACAAAAAGATCCCGCCAATATTGGGTTTTTGGATTTTTTTTCCAGATTTTGCAGGGATGCCGAGATCAGTTGGGTGCAGTGCTGCATCGTGGATTAGATGCTTGGTTGGAACCAATTTCGGGATGGACCCCATCCACCAGGCCAAAACGAAGACCGCCACCTGGGTCGACCCAACTGTCACCAAGCGACCAAGGAAACAGGTGCCATCAGACAGAACGAACTGGTGAACTTGACATTGCTACTGTTGAAAGAGAAGCAGTCACCTGGTGATCAGTTGAGGTTTACTTGGGGGGGTATTCGGTAAAACGACCTGTTGGAAATAGTATGCAAGTGGGGGATATACAGGAAGGCCCCCGGCTGAGTTGCAATGGACGACCCTCCCAGATGTGGAGGTCGTGGTAGTTGAAATATACAGTAGTTGAGATAGTTGAGCAATAGTGCAATAGTTGTGGGTTGAAATGTTTCTGATATTGGCTCCCAATTTTTGTGCAATAGTGGAAATAGTTGAAATCTAAATTTTCAAATGTCTCAAGATTTTAGATACTCTGCCCATGACACGCGAGTGCCCGAATTTTGAGACCTCCCTCTCAGCAGGTCTCAGTGAAGGCCATTTTTTTTGGGGCCGCCAATGTCAAAAAAAAGGTTGAAGATGTTGTTCATGTTTCACCATGCCTCTTCTGAAATAGAACCTTGGACCAAACGTTATGTTTATGACAAAGACATTTTATGTATATAAATACATCAAAAAAACAGAATGGCCAAACTTGTCATTCTTTGGGTTTTATGACATTACGCCTTCCCTGTGTGTAACCCCCCAGATTCTGGCTTCATCACCCACTGTCGGCCTTGGGGTTTCTCCGGATGTGATCTCAGGTATGGTCCCAATCCTGTGCTGGTTCATTGGCTGGAAGATTTGACTTTTGGACATCAAAGATTTGGGGGTTGACACTTTTTATCCACAACGGGATGCCAAAAGACTGTTGGGTTGAAAAAAGTTGACCATGTAAGGGGTATCAAGCAAAAAGAATATATCATATATCTAAAGAAAATATATTATATTTTGTTTATAGTTATATATACACTGTACACCTCATAATCAGATGGTCATGATTCCTTCATCTATTTGCTTCTTTCTTTCTTTTTGGCTGGTATCTTTATTTTTTTTTGGGGGTGGGTGGGTTTTCGACCGTGATGTCGTTCCATGGGCCCAGGAAACTCTTTCACAAGTACTGCGAGCATGATCCGACCTTCAAGGCGCTATGCAGGTTTGCTGTTTGTTCATTAGAAATTCAACAAGTGCAACTGTTGGGTAAAATGATGTCACTTCAGTTGGCTGATAAATCTGCTTTTTTGTTCAAGATGGGATCAACTAAGTATTTGCACTGTGAAAATTGGAATGCAGAGGTTATATACATGCATTCTTCCAAACAGCCTTCCTTCCACGTTTTTTTTGGGAACCAGAAACATGTGGCTAATGGTGCCCCCGGCGGTGGCAGGACTCCTTCCGAAAAACATTGTCGAACGAGGAGCCCCAACTGGATTTTGTTTGATTTGTTTGTTTCTCCAAAGGAGTAACAATGGGTGGTGGATAAACAGTAGACTAGACAGGCTACGGCTCAAGATTTCACCGTTTTGGCTCAAGATTTCACCTTACCCCACTTCAACCTACACCTTGCTATTGGATCCTGTTCCATGTCTGAAGCACCAGGCCAGTTCCTCGTAGGAAAGATTGCAAGATTGAGTGGAGCTTTCTTCATGAAAGGATTCATCTTGATCCTTAGTGGCCTTAGTGCCGCCAGAGCTGAGCCACAATGCCAGCCTGTGACGTCCAGCCAGTTGCTGCAGATCTCTGCTGCAGCTTCCCCCGATCAGTTGCTGTTGTCAGAGCATTCTCCAGACTTCCATTTCGAGAGAGAAAAGATGTGGGGCTTTGATGATCCAAATTCTTCCTGGCAAGTTTCCAATACCTCCGGTCCATGCACCTTGCGCTTTCCAGCCTCACCAGACTCTCCGAATCTCACCAAGGAGTCCCGGCTATCGCTGGATGCTTGCATATCGATTCTGCAGCCGCTCGAGCGATGGCGACTAGACTTAGCTCTGCCTGCAACTCATGGCCGGAAATATCCAGGTGCCAATCCGTCCCTGGTGCCAATGCCAGCAGGCTTGGAAGCTGCATTTCCATCTGGAAAGTGGCTAGTAGTCAACCGGAATGGCTGGGGACGATGCCCGGGAATGGAAGACTTCAACGGTATGTCTGACTACGCTCTCATGAACAATCTTTTTGGCAATGGGTCTCATGCTGCTGTGCTGGATGAGAATTTTCGAGTTCAAGCAGTCTCAAGCATTGAAGTTGAGGGTGATGCGACGTTCGACTGGAATTATCAAATTGTTGACGTCAGGCTATGGATGTCGGAGCAGGGTGATATCATTGTGACCTTTCTTCCATACTGGTTTGGTGAAATGAACAACCATTTGATTGCAAAGCTGCATGTGAGTGTTGCACAGCAAGACGGCACGCATGATGGCTTTAGAGTTTGGGTCAATCGTCACGAAGTCAGACGACCGCAAAGCTGCTTGCATCCCGAAGAGAAGATGAAAAATCTTGGTTTCTTCCAGTTTGGTGGTAAAACCTTTCTTTTGGACAAGATTTATCCAACCGCTGTGGCCAGCATGAATTTGTCTTTGCTCAGCGCATCCCAAGAGCGGGAACTGTCTGCTCAGCACAACCATACATTTCATCATGTGGCAAATAGGCAGACGAGGCATTATTTAAATGAGTCCTTTGCGGCTATTTGCGTGGAACCACAATCCCATGATTTGAAATCTCATCATTCCCCTTGGACCAACGTTACCGGGCAATGGCCACACTTTTTCATACACAATGGACCATCTCCAGTTTGGATTGATGAGCTACAGCTGTTCCTGGGTATCGGACATATGGCGCGGGGAAAGCGTGCCAGCCACCAGGTGGGCTTCCTACCGGACCACTACACCCATCAGTTCTTTGCTCTTGACATTGCACAGCAAACATTTCGCCTGGCTGCTCTGTCGCCCGAGTTTTGCTTCAGTAGCGCCCAAGATCCTCAAGATTGCGAGAATATACAATTTGCCAGCACTTTGGTGCGAGATGGCTCCAGTCTACTTGTGGGTTATGGCGCGGAAGACTGCGACTCCTTTTTGCACCGGTTTTCCCTCGATCATGTAGTGCAATTTTTGGTAAATGTGTCTGACATATAGCTGACACTTGGTAGCGTAGCTTAGTTCCGTCCATTACTTCCCGCATTTTGCGGAGGAATGCATTCATATCCTTTCCAATTCCTGCCCCGGCAGTTGCTTTGCATAAGTTTACACGTACAGCAAGTCCTTCCGTTCAACTCCCTCCGGGCTCTCTCGACGAATGCCGTTAGAGTCATGTTTAGAGGGCGTCTCTGTGAGACGGCAAGGAGCCAAGCCCGACAGAGCGAGAAAGACATGTGTTGTTCAAGTTTTTTTTGTTTAAATTCTGAATTGGTTTTGTTTTGTAGAGGTTTGACTTGGCTGATTTGACTGGAAATTCTTGAGAACCCATGGCTAGAAGCGACCTTTTCACTTTGGACCGTTTTGGCCGCAGGACTACCAAAAACTCATTGCTATGAAAGAGGCCACCGGTGACGTGTCGATCTGTCATCTCAAGATGGTGAGGGTTGAATTGATACATTTTGGAGATATTTCTGTGTTACATCAGTCAATCATTTGCCAAAGTTGATCTGCTTGATATGTCCTAGAATCTTGAAAATACATCATGTACGATCTAAACATGAATACATTTTGGACCCATATATGATTTACGTATGACCTACATATGATTTACATTCTTTATATCTTATTCACACATCATCAACTCGTCGGATCTTCGCAGGAATTGATCCGTGAAGTCTCCTCCTTCGCGATGCTGGCATGGCTGATGTTTTTAAAAAGTAAATCCAGTTGTATTCGAAACACAAACATCAAATCAACAATTTGAGCTATTTGTAGATTTTTTTGCTAAGGTGTTTTTTTAATCTAACTTTGATCAGATGATCTTGAAGAATTCATGGTATATTACAGGTAGATTGGTCATCTGCATGCTGGCATTTGTAGCAGAAAATTCATCGGACGGGACCTTGTGCCAGGCTTCTACCGTGGAGGTACCGATCTTGATGGCAGGCCGGCCGTGGGTCGACAGTTGGAACTTGGTGAGATCGTGGAGGTTGTTCCTGAAATCAGGCTTTGTTGGTCTTGTTAAATCCTTATTTCCTAGGATATTTTTTTTTGGGAAATGGCGAAAAATCTCTCACTCTACTAGAGTTCAGGTTTCACGAATCCATGGGCCCCACCAAACGGGAAGTTGGGAGCATCATCGACTCAAAAGGAGATCTTGAAGAGGGGATATGTTAGTTCCTTGGAGGTTATTTCCTCTTGCGGAGAAACAAAAAAAGTTCTTACAAAGGATTGGAAGATGATTCTCTTTTTCCGTAGGTCCCCAGAAGTGGGATGATATCATCTTAGTTCCCTCAATGATATTGTTCAGGATCTTTCCCCCCGGTTTTTCCAGTGGAATGAATATGAACATGGCCGGGTAACAACAGGTTTTTGGAAAAAAAAATGAGCTGCGCCCCCCCTCCAAAAATGGGACTTGAGATGGAGGCCCTCTGAGAAGAGATTCTGCAAATGGAAATCATCATCAGCTATTAGAGTTGCTGCTCCAGCATCAAGGAAAAGAATGAAGCCATCCCGGTCAAGCCAGGATCTGGCATCTCCATGGGTGAAGGAGTGCGGAGCTTTGAAGGACGAGGAGACAGGCAGCAGTTGGGAAAGGTGATACTCATCCAGATTCAGATTGATGGCCTTTTTTTCGTAGTTTATTCATCTTTAGTTTATGAATTGGGGAATCTTGGGCAAAATGGGGGGAGGAAAGTATTTGTAAGCCTGCTATGTACATCTCACACACACATACAATATATTATATATATAAATATTATATAAATACTGTATTCGTATATGTATTTATACACATACTACAGCAAGTATATATGATATACAGGGAGTGTTGTAGACAACATTGATGAGCAAAGAATTTTGACTTGGGGACCGTTTGGAGGTTGTTGGCCTGATCCTCCCGTTGCATGCGGGCTGGCAGCAGTAGACTACCAAGCCATGCGGGCAGTGGTCGTAAGCTTGGCAAAACGCAGCGTGGTTTCTCTTCAGCTACCCTTGCAAGATCACTGGTCAGTGTGCTGACAAGGGCAAAAGTTGGAGAAAAGTGACCTTTTCCAACAGGAAAGGTTTCTTTTTGTTTGGATTGCAGCATTCTTTTTTATTTTTGGCTCTTTTTGGCAGAAGATGGAAGGAGATGGGGGTGACATTTTCTCTGAATTGACATGACACATGAATGCCAATGTTCGCCCACTCTCCGTGGTGATCTTGAAGCCACAGTTGCAGACCAGTGTGGTATCCAGATTTTAAAAGGCTGCAGCGAAAATGTCAGGCTTACAGACTAAACCTTTAGAGAGATATCCCAATGTCTGGGAAAAAATGAATCTTCCAAAGCCTTGGGTTCCCAAATCTACCTGGCTAAGTTGTCTATGAAAATTCCTATAAACCCCTACCTTGAAGGAAACTTGAACATGAAACTTCTTTTCTAAGGTCATTTAGCATGAAGGGTTAAGATATATATATATATATATACATAGGATTCTATATATACATCCAATGTATACATATGATATATATATAATATATATATATATATCTAGATAGGAGGAAGCCAAACTCGCAAGCTGCAGAACTCCATCGTTTCTCATGGCCCCTTTTGGGTCGCACCCGCAAAATCGTGGGATGTGGCTCCGAAGAGGCACCAAAAAAACAGTTTCGTTGAAAATAGGCTGCCTGGCGTCCATGGGGAACATCAACAACATCAGTGCCGCCAAGTGTCCCCTCCTAAACGATGTTTTTTTGGTAGATTTCCATCATTAAAAATGATGTTTTTTTTTTGGGTTGTATCATTCAAAATTGACATGTTTTTTTTTCTCCCTTTTTGTGTGAACTCCGATGGGTCCACAGCACCTGTTTTTCACCATGAGGGTGCCGAAAAGCCAGGAACCCTGCCAGTGTTTGGGCTCAAGATTTCGGCAGACTGCGTTTTGATAGCGACACTTATGACATACATGTCGGACATCTCTATGCTAAGTAACAAGGGCTAGATGATGGTGTGATGAGTTGGCAGACTTGGCCATTATGGACTTGAAGATTTCTAAGTTCGCAGCCGCTTTCTTTTACAATGATGTTGTTGGTACATGGTAAACATGGCATCACGGGTGGTGACTTGTGACAACAGCATATCTTTGTCGGAAGTAAGTTAAAACAGCAAATTGATTAGGTCGTTGCTGAGGGGTGCATAGCAAGACATGGCGAAGAGAACAAGGCCCAAGTGTGATGCTAAAACCCTTCTAGTATTGCTGAACTATCCCCCCAAAAAAACACCAGCTGTTTTTGCAGGTAAAGCAGTCCATCAAACAGTAGAATTTGCAGATATGATCTGAGTTATATAATTTTCTTTTAAAATTCGCACCCTGGAAGTCTCAAGGGCCGGCTTGTTGTTGGTTGGAGTGCTAGGCTTAGCGGGATCTCTCCTTTAGCACGCGCCAGTGCACGCTCCAAAGTCGAGGTAGCTGGCAGCCAGGGGTATAGGCAACGAGTCCATATCCCTCCTTGGAAAAACTGGAATGCCGTATAACCCGATGTCTGCACATGTTTGCCAGATGAAGTGGTTGCAGGATTTTTTCCAGCAGGATGATAGCAGGTAAAAATTCTGAGGCCTTTTTTGCTTCTGGCTTTCCCTATTATTTTTGGTGGCGCTAAGCTTGAAATCCATCTGCAAAAGCAAGGATGTGGAGAAGATTCTAAAAGATGCGGACTCTGATGGAGATAGTTTGCCACTTGATCTTTGAAGTGGAGGGTATCGTTTCCCTGGTGTTGTTTGGGGAAGTCTGAAAAATAACGTGCTTGGATTCCCTGCCATCTCTTTCGTGGAATCACAGAGTTTTGTTGCAATAACAATTGGTGTGAATTTTCATTAAAAACATCCCAGAAACGAACAGTCTGGATCCTGAAACGAAAAAAGCACCATCTATGAATCCCAACAGATTCAAAATTTGACTCGCAAAGTTTTTTCCTCACCTGGTTGGATTTGGTGCCATTTGTCTGTTGTTCCTTTTAAGGGAGAGTTGCGGTTGGGTTTAACCTGGATTGACACCGAGGTTATCATTGGAGGAGCCCTGTGCATACATGTGCCCCGAAATAGATTTCATTCATCAATCACCAAACACACGTTCCATCGGCTTGGGGGAGGAGTTTAGCTTGGCAAAGTTGAAATGCACAATCAGAACGGAATGTCGAACAAATAGATTCCTACGAGTACTATCCAACACCTAGGCCGCAAGATCGAATCTCATGAAGGTTTCTTGTTGATCTCCATGTCTGGTTTTCTCTTCGCTGAAAATCAAAGAATATCAACATCATCAATGTCAGATACCGATGAGTTGATTCCAAACATTTCTGAATCTGGAAGGGTTTTGTACATCCCCAATGGCCTTGCCAACCTCTTCATGAAGCTGGCTATGCGGTCCCGCACCGCCGGATTTGCCTCGCGGGCGGCAAGAATCCGTCGCTTGGCTGTGAGAAATCACTGGAAATTCAAGGAAAGTCAAAAGGAGGGAGAAGGTCTTGTTAATTTAACCAAGGACTTCTTGGCAAACAGGACAATCCACACGTGATATAATCTGATATGATTGTTTTGTGGGTAAACGTGATTTCGCCAAAGGTGAAGTTTCCCAAAAAGCTGTTTTGGGCCTTAAAAAGGATCGCCTGGCCTCCAATCATTGACCGATCCTCCGTTCCCATGCATCCAGGCTATGCGTTACTGGACGTGGATGGCGTTTGCGTCATGGGTGAGGAAGCAATCCCCAAATCTGCTGCAGCACTAGGGCAGCTAAGTGCCTTGACATTGGCAGGGCCAGCGAACTGACCAAACTGATAAGAAATAAGAGGAGGAAACAGTGAATTTATATTTAAAAGGAGTCCTTGGAGAAATTTAAGGGTGCTGGAGATAGGGAGAACCTTCAGTGCTTTGAGGGTTTTAAACAATTGGAATGTAAGCCCAGTCAACCATGAGGCAGCATGAATTTTTGTGGATTCTGCCATTTTTGAAGAAGTATACATATATATAATATATATATATATATATATGCACAATTTTTCGGAACGGCCTGAATATCCGGAAGCGATATCATTTCAGGGATACAGGAGATTTATCCGGCAATTTGCCCGGAAACGCCGGCGTCAGGAACGTTGGTGAAAGGTCATCGCCTCATCACGAACCAGTCCCAGGAGTCTGACTAAAAGTCGTGCCGGCTGGGAGGGGATATGGGACAGTTTTGTGGGATGTTGATGTTACTGACGCCAAGTTTTAGGATTTGACAAAAGAGAGTCGTAAAGGTCAAAACCCTTCAGGATAATCACATTTTTTTTTTGCAATGCACCTTTTCTAACATCAGAATCTATATGTCAAAATGTGCGCTTCATCACAAGTTACCTTTTTTGTTGATGTAAATTCTTCCTATTGGCCTGCATTCGCAATGTGGTTTGTTTGGACTCCGGGAAAGCCAGGCCTCATGTACTTCGGTGATGCAAAAGCTACAAAGACTCGACTTTGACGTGCGTTTCTTGGTGGTTCAAGCGGAAGGAAGATTCGTGACAGGTTGATTCACACAGCGGTCATGAGGTCATTTCCGGATCATTAAAAAAAGATTGAAATTGGTGATGTTTTTGTGATGAAGGACAAAATGTGGTGACAGTTATTCCGAATCTGTTGATGGAATAATTTTTGCACCTTACTTGGGGATGTATAACGTGTCCCAACAAGATGGGTATCACCACTAAATGATCACATGCTGGCCTCGATCTTGATGCATGTAGCAATTACATGATGCCAAAATTCACACGCAGCCATTTTGATTCAAGATGTTTCACTTTAGACTTTAGATGATTTATGATATTTATGTGTGATATTCTAGACTTTTGATGTCAGTCCCATGCGTAGAAGTGCTTTCCGCAGTGACTGGTGAATCGATTGCTGTTTTTGAGAAAGAAGAGTTTGCCGATGCCTCAGTGAAGGCATTGAAGCAGCGCTTGGCACAGCAGATCGGTGTTCCACGATTCAGACTTCGGCTCCTCCAAGACAATTGCCAACTGAATGATGATCAAACCTTGGAAATGGAAGTTGTACAGCTTGTAGTCCTGGAGTTTCTGCCTCCCGATATGGAACAAGATCGCGAAATCATCGTGGCAATTACGGAAAATAACGACTCGCTGCTTGAGCATCACCTGAACCAGCCACGGAGTCCTAATTCTGAAGATGCAAATGCAATGACACCCTTGTTTGTGGCAGCCTGCAATGGAAGTCTCAAATGCGTACTGCTACTACTTGAAGCAGGGGCAGCGAAGGACAAAGGCTGCACAGATGTTGAAGCAACGCCTCTGTACATGGCAGCTCGCCTTGGGCACCTTGAAGTTGTCAGATCTCTGGTTGAGTCGGGTGCCAACAAAGACCAAGGCACGACAGACAATGGAGCAACGCCTCTTTTCATTGCTGCTCATCAGGGGCACCTCGAAGTTGTCCGACATCTTGTGGAGTCCGGTGCCGTGAAAGACCAAGGCACGACAGATGATGGAATGACACCTCTTTTCATTTCAGCTCAGGAAGGGCACCTCGAAGTCGTCCGATGNGTTGTCCGATTTCTGGTGGAGTCTGGTGCCAACAAAGACCAAGGCCGGACAGACAACGGAGCAACGCCTCTGTACATGGCAGCTCTGAAAGGGCACCTTGAAGTTGTCAGATTTCTTGTTGAGTCGGGTGCCAACAAAGACCAAGGAAGGACAGACAATGGAGCAACGCCACTACACATATCTGCTCTGAAAGGGCACCTTGAAGTTGTCGAATTTCTGGTGGAGTGCGGTGCCAACATAGACCAAAGCACGACTGATACTGGAGCAACGGCTCTTTTCATAGCAGCTCACAATGGGCACCGTGAAGTTGTCCGGTTTCTGGTTGCGGCGCGTGCCAACAAAGACTTAAGGCACAACAGATGATGTCGAATGCTGCACAAATGGTAAAAAACGATAAAGTACCAACCTCAACTGGTGATTGCCGGATTTCTGCATCGACGTTATCACAGGAGTACCTGTCCCAAACTCACTCCCTTCACTGGTCCAGTATGAATCAGTCTAAACTCGCAGGTGAACAGTGTCAAAAGGCACCTATAATTCATTTCCAAAGGAGTTCATCAGGAGTACTTAGACTTGTTTTCTATAGGGGATTGACCACTTGAGATGATAAGAATTCCCTAAAGGAACCACCAACCCAACACATCATCCAGAGCACCGAGGCCAAGGAGAGGTTTTTAGCGCCCTGAGTGCAGCACGAAACCATGTGGTGCAACAGCAACTGCGACCCTTGTGTTTGTTGACCAAAGGGGCCATGGAGGAGTTGATGGGAATTCAACGAATGGATGAACAATGGGATGTTTGATGTGATTGGGGAGAAGCAGGAAACCTATGGCTAAAAAAGCACATCAACAATATTGAATATTGATATGTAATATGAATGTTGGCATCCTTTGTGCGAGATACATTTGAGATACAATTTCACACCTTTAATCACGCATGTATCTCAAAAATGGATTCTGCCCAGAATTTGCAGTGAAGACCAGCTGTTGTTTCACATACGAATCCCATCTTGGTTCACAGGAGTTTCAAGATTTTGAAACAGAGAAGCCCAATGCGGTGGTCATTGGAACGGTGTGGAGCTGAGAGTTGTGGACCAACTGGGGTGCCATTAATTAATTTTGAATTCCCCTGTTTTTTTTGATGTCAAAAAATCTCCCCGAACCAAATTCACGGCCAGATATTTTTCTTTGGGGAGATTTATATAACAACCAAAAAGCACACCCACAAAAAGAGAAAAAACGTGTGAAAAGTTATATGACAGTAGTCTGGGTGGTGGTTTCAAACATTCTTTAATTCACCCCTACCTGGGAAAATGAACCCATTTGACTAATATTTTTCAAATGGGTTGAAACCACCATCTAGTAGTCATTGGTCATCAGTTCAACTTGGATCGTTGCCAGGCCCCAGATGAGATGCACTATAAACGCTTGACAGAGGCCATGCGAGTGCTAATGGAGAAGGTGCCATCATGGTGGGATCCATCGGCGAAAAGGGGGGTTGATTTGTGAATCTAAAATGGATGGATATTATGGATTCTTTGATTGCCTGGAGTTCTGAAAGAAAAATTGGCAGGAACAAGTAGTTACTAAGTTGCTTGAACTGATTGAAGTTGGGAAAAATTGGCAGGAAAGTGAACTCATCGCGGACTCTTGGCATGACTTTAGCATAAGGCTGGAGACCTTTCAATTGCTGTCATGGTTTTCTTATTTTTGTGTTGAAGGGTGTGATTTGTAAGAGATCATTTTTGAACTTCTCATTTTTTTGGAGGTTTCAAAATCATGTGTTTCTTGGACGGTTTCTTTCTCCAATCTTCACCTCGGCTTTGAGGTGAACAAAGGCCGATACTTCCGTGAATCTGGGGAGTTTCAACTGATGGCCGGACCTTTTGTGGCAGCCTTGGAGTATGCCACAGGCTGGTAGATTGGTAGGGTTTTCTTGAGAAAAAGGCTTCGAGAGGTCAAAAACTATTAAGGCAACTAAGGTACTGCTAGGTCAAAATCGAGTTCTGTGATCTATATATCAGCGGGGATTTTTTTCATGAAAATGAACAGGGAAACTGAAAACGCATTTTCTGGGGGTTCCATCTTAGTTGTTCCGGGGTGCTGATGTGATTTCTTGCTACCTCACATGTTGCGCATCTCTCTCTCACTGGCGAGGTAAATCAGCCACGGTCGTCGGGAAGCCGATGCTTGGCCCATGTGAAAAAGTGGTGGGAAAGGTGAAGTGGTTTATCCCAGGCGATGGTTTAAAAAAAAAAAATATATATAATATATATATATACACACTTGGTAAACTACCATAGCAGGCTGGAAAAACGGACCCTGATTGAAGATGGACTTCCTATTTTCAAATATGGATATTTCAGCCGGCTATGTTAGCTTAACTGAGGGTAAGTTATGTTTTACTAGCCCAACAGGATAGGGAACAACCCAGGGATGAATGTGTATGTTGAAGCAGTGGATTTTTGGATTCTTGTATCTCCAATTTCCAGATCAGGTTCGTGGCTGCTTGGTGTTTTTTTGGTACGTAGATCTACCTACACACACGCGTAATACTGCAAATAAAGATGTATATCAAATATCTCAAATCTTTATGAATTAGCATTTTTCGTCTACATGAGCATTTTCGTCTGCATGCACACAGTGTTTCGAGATTCTGGGCGACAGGGAGTTTGGTTTCTGGCAAGTTGTGGGTTTTCTTTCCAGGTATTTTTTTTTGGGGCGGGGAACATCTGGAATACATTCCGCAAACATTTTGGTAAGCAACCTCTGGGAAGATGGATCTTCGCCAACCAAAGGAGCCCTGATTTCTTCAATGCCGTGGTGCGCGATGCGGCTGGCGGTCAAGAGATTCCACTGGAGCAGGTGGTTATGGTAGGCCTGGATCAGGGTGGCATGAGATGTTCATTTGACAGATCATGTCATCCTTGAGCGGCAGCGAGATTTTTAAATCCTTTTTTGTGCATAATGCTCCCAAAAGATTCCCATAAAGATGGGTTGAGTTTTTGTCAGACAGATCCTCCCAAGCAAATCAAACATATTGGTGAACTTTTATGTACGTAGTTATTCCATGTTATTCCCAGATTCCCAAAGCTATTCGAAATATTCCGAAAATGGTAAAACTACATAATACTATATCCTCTCCCCATTTGGCATTGGGTTATCCCAATGCCATAAATATATAATATCTATGTATATAGTTGTTACCAGATTTTTTCCAATTTGATTATATAAATTCCCATATTTTTTTGAACTTTCCCAGACATTTGAATCATTTGATGATGTTAATACATTTTTCCATACATTTTTCCCATAATTTTTCCAAAAAACAAAAATCATCTGGAGATTCACGGTGCCAGTCACCTTGCAGGCGATGACGTGCGGGATGATATCCAAGGTTTGGGACTGGGAAGGGTTTTTGAGGCTCCAAGGATCCTTAGGGATGGTTGAAAATGGAACGTTAAAAAACGGCAAGATTAGTGATTCGAGTTGGAACAAAACATATCAAATCTCACCGTGAACCACTGAAGATGTTGGCTAAACGTCGTGACCTTTCATGATTTCAGTAACTTTTGCCCTCCGCGATTTTGTTGTCGCCTTTGAAGGTGCCATGGATGTAGGCATGCGTGCCATCTTGGTGCGAACGGGCAAATATCGTCCAGGGGATGAGGAGCTGTGTCGACCAGCTCCCTTAGCAGTGGTGGATTGTAACTTGGGATCTAAATGGGGAAAGGCTGGTAACTATGGGATGCAGGAAAAATCATGAGATCTTAGGTTGTTTTTTTTGGAAATACCCGCGGGGGGGGGGGGGCATGGGCATGTTAAACAGGGTACACGCAGCCTTAGAAACATTAGCCTCAACTGAGGCTTAGCCGATGCAGTCACCTTTCTCCAAGAGAGTGGCTTGCTGATGGAAGAATGATTTAGGGATGATCCATGACCATCCATGATGTTCATTTTGGATCCTTTTTTTGGATCTCAAAGTCCAAGAGTTCGTGTATTTTCCATTCTTGGTCCACCAATATGCTACGGCCAGAGCTTTCTGAATCGTCGAATGTATCCGAAGATGGAGGGGAACATTGGTGTAAGTTTTCGTCGTTTTTCTTTGAGAGGTAAAAGTGCTGCGAGAATGTCATTTTTTCTGAGACTTGGAATGGTTCCCTTTCATTTCAAGGAGTCTGTCAATTATTTTGAATTTCTGAAACTTTGTGTTTTTTCTCCGGTGGTGAGAATTCATCGCTTTTTTATACTTTTTTTCCCTCACCAAAAAGTCATGTGCAAGCCCAAAAGGTATGGGAATATGAGTTGATTCTTTTCAGGTATGTGATAAAAGTTCGCACCATGTTGGGTTTGCATGTGATCGACCGGTCCCGGGTTTGGTTCGGTACACGAAGTGCTGGCGAGCCAAGAGCCCGATTGATCGCTTGAAGCTGCATTTGAAAAAAGATCAGTTGGCAGGATGAATCAAACGATGAGATGGCGAGGTTTTCTTGCATTTCGCTTCATTAGTGCCAAGATTCTTTGGTAAAAATCGTCACTGATGCGCTGATCCGCCATGCGATTGTAACATTGGGGTGAGGAGCTGCAAAGCTATCTGGGAGATTATTTGGGATATGGACAGTTGGAGATCAGGTCGGCCAGTTGAGATCCACTTTTGGTATCTTCCAAGAAGGGAGGGGGGGGCCATTGTCGTGTTTATGGATTCCCGGGCAGGGACTTCTTCAACGAGTACAAATCGGAGGTGGCCCTTTGAGGGGAAAGGGAGCTCTAGGGAAAGGAGAATGTTATGCTTATACTTCATTGCACTTGTGCATGAAAAAAAAACTCGGCCTAGAAAAATCATGAAACAAAATGAGACTTTGATGCAATAGAAATGAGACTTTGATGCAATAGTTAGAAACTATTTATAGAATACTTTCGTCACGCCAGATCATTAACCTCTCATTTGACACCGGACATCATTGGTTTGGGGTTGTATGTCTTTCCAGCTTCACGTCCACCCACTGCCAGGCAGGCAAAGTGGATTTGGCTGGGCTTCAACGAGGCGTTTCGCGGTTTGGTTTACCAGCCTATTTGGGAAGGTAGATTTGCGCCCATGGTGGTACAGTAGATGGATGCCATGGCACCCCATACCCCCCGGTTTGACATTGAGTCAAATTTTCCGCCCACCTGTTCGAGGCTTTGCACGTCACGGCACCCAAGAGACGAAACGGGATGTTTTTATTTTTTGGGATAGGGCAGGTGCCGTGGCATAGATGGCAAGTGTTGCATCCATGAACTGCAGAATTTGTGTTGCTGCCAGTGAATCGATCAGTGTCCAATTCCTGTGTTGGGGCTTGGTGCTTCTGTGAAGAGCATTGAGGTTTGAACCCTTATCTCATTGGCAAGCGTCAAGGATGCAGCATTTGGAGGAAACCTGGTTCTGTCTGGGACTCCCTGGAAGGTTGTTGTCATCTCATTGTGGAATGCAGGGGCTTGATGAACCTCTGATTAATAAGATGTTCTCCTTATAAATTGATTGGAGAGCAGACCAGTAACAGCAACCACAAAGCTTGGTATATCAATATTCATCAGTTTTTCCCATACCTTGGCATCTGATCTCGCAATTTCTTCGGCACTTGAGCCACCTTCTGGAATGATTTTTCCTGAGGTTGGTGCACCTGGTGCTCAGATGAACATCGAGGTGCAACCTGGAAAAACTCTAAGACGGGGAAACAATGTCAAACGGGCAAAGTATGCGTTTGGAAGTTGTCCCAAGCATTTCTTTCCGCTAATCCAAGCGTTTGCACCATGGCTTCTGCAAAGAGTCTGATTGCGGCTGGTGTCCTGGCCATGCCTTGTGTGGATGCCTTTGTGGTTCCCGACAGCACTCAGGGTGTCTCTGCTCTTCGTAGCACTGCAACTGTGTCAGCTCAATCTGAGTCAAAGTTTGGTCCATACTCTGCTTTTGCATACTCACATTTGGGACACAAGTCGTGCTTGGTGCATTGCTTAGATCCAGTCGAAGAGGATATCTCCTTCAAGAAAAAATCTCAAAGAGACTCAGAATTTTCAAGCACAGGGGCCAGGGGTCATTTGATTATTCAATTAATTTCTAGTTTTTGGAGGGTCGAGTGCAAAATGTATACTAGTATACCATTTCGAGTGGTTTGCTCTACTGTAAATAGTTTAGTGTTGGGGTTAGAAATCTAGTGGGTTGACTTTGAGTTTTCATTTGTCATTCCATTTCATGGTAGGAAGCGGAAGAGGAGTCTTCTCATGGTGGTTCATGTGTATACGTTATACGGGGTATGCGGGGCACGCTTTCACTTTGCCACATTCTTGTTGTGCATCATGAGAAATGCCATGACCTCCAACACTTTGTTTTTTGTCTTGGAGGTTGGTTAAACCGCAAAAAAACGGGTAGAATGAAAAGAAAGGTGCAAAAAAAATACCTGTGAATGATAATGATTTTTTAAAGGGACCGGTGAAGGGAGTTGATGTATCCCGGTATCCTCGAATCCTAACACTAAAAATCCAAAAAAAAGGAGTTACCTCGACAGACGCCTGACGCCTGACTCACGTCACCTTGAGAATTTCGGGGTTTCAGGATTTGGTGGACTGCAAAGTCTACATTTGCGACAAGACGGAGCAAACCTTTGTGGACGAATGTTGGTGAAGACCCAGTGAGACTGGATGACCAACAAGATGTTTGTCAAATCGACTTTGGTTTTTATAAAAAGCTTTGGAGATTTGGATATTTAGTTCGTGTGATTTGTTTGAGCTCAACAAAAACAACAACAAAACGTACATGCATCCATCCATACATACATACATACATACATACATATATATATATATATATATTTATTCAGTGATAGGTAGTAGAAGAGGTGTTACCAGCACTTGTTTTTTCCCAAAGACTTTGTGTTTGTGGTTTTAAATTTTGTTTCATTTCTCCATGAATGTTGGCTAGTTAGCACCCAAGCAAAAAACACATCAAATCTAGGGACAAAATGATGCCACATGACTATTTTTGGGCTACCTTGGTAGCATCAGGCCATGGAAGTTGGGACAGAAGATCTGAGTTTTTTTTTTCTCCGAACCCTCCCAGGTTCGGCCTGTGAGATGTTGATTGGACCCTGTGAAGGAGCGACCTTCATCCGAGATTGCAGGGGAACCCGTTGGACAACGGGGTGGTGAAAGCCGCTTTGACCAGTGGGGGGTGACCAGTGGCAACCGGGGAGGATTTTTTTTGAAGTGCTACTTCCGACCAAACCGGATGTCAGTCACCAACTACCAAGTTGCGTTGGGTTTTGGAAGATGACTGTTTAACAGTGCTATGAGCTATGTTTCAAAGGAGTGCTATGTTTAATAAACGGGGTGATTTTTGCTGGCGATCTGATTGGAAATCCCAGGTCCGAGAAGATCAGTTACAAGAACCCGTTTTATTCGCTGTCCGCGTGGTGACTCGATCCAAACCGAGGCAAAAACTGTACGTTTTGGGTGGCTACCAGGCAAGGATCAAAAATGGGCTGCCAGACAGGATTGGACATGGAGAAACTTAAAAGAGACTTCAAGGTATACAAATTGACTTTACCTAGGTTACCTACAGTTACTAGAGACCTAGATATGACTTACTCTACATGTATCACCTCTGGCCAGTGCAGAGTCAAAGTTGCAGCTATCACTGTTGGCCAGGCAGCTTCGCACACGGAACTGCACGGTGCCACCGTTTTTTTAACAGCCGTGGCTGGTGGACGGCTTTTTGGTGTGGAAGTTTCTTTGTTGTCAATCCTTCGGCTTGAGGTTAGTTAATAGAAATGATGAGATATGATGGACGTATGCCATTCGCTTTAAAATTTTAAATCTATCAACTGAATTCACGCGTCTTTGGTTGGATGCAAACCCAATGTTGGCGGAGTTGTCACAGGCCAGTCATGCCCTCTGTAAAGTCTTCAGGTTCTCGATCGAACCGGGATTTCCTTGAATATGCATGCCCTTCAAGATGGCTATTTGACAGAATACGGATGTAAACAAGTTACAAGTAAAAAGTATACAATCACAGGAGGTTTAGCTGTCAAACGTCTGAAGGCTGGGCTGGTGCACGCAAAAATTCGGTTTGGGCCTCGCACTGGTTGGTTGCCCTGCGTGCAATCTGTAGGCAAATCCTCTCTTTGGCTTATAGGTTCTTTCTCCCCTGAAACTTCCGCCCCTGGCTCTCCGGGACTGGTATGGTATAACATGCAGGGTTCAACATCCACCATCATCCCCCAAAAAAAACATCTGCAATTTCACCATTTTTATGTTATAATCATTACCTTTCTCCAAAAAGACATCCCCCGTTTTCACTTGGGGTTTTTACACTTGTCGGTTACCAGGCCTGCCAGTTTTTTTTGCACAGCCACACCGAGCCCATCATCGAAGCCTCCAAGGCGCACGACCGGTTTCGGGTGATCTGTTTGGGTCGAAGGGGTCGAGGGCGCCGTGGGTTGCAGGATCTGGGATTTGCGCCTTTTGCCGCGTGAGACCCCAGATTTGGCTGCTGGCCAGTTCGGTTGATGCGGTTTTGAGTACATGGAGATATAGCGGCCTTTTGAAACGAAAATGCAAATTGACCACTGCTGGTAAATTCATGGGGTTAAACTTGTTTTTGTAGGGGGATTCTTGGAGTTGCTTGGGAAGTTCCAACTTTCATCTTTCAAACCAACCACTCATATAACTGTTAATTCGTGATATTTGGAGGTGAAGGAAGTCCCCAACAAAAATTTCCAATCCTAAGATCGATCAAAAATTGAATGGGACCGAATCCCAACGGACCCCGTTCAGGAAGTTGCGATCGAGCTATTAGATTCTCAGGTTTAGGGGTCCGTGACACGTGGCTCCTGTTGGAGATTTCTTGGATAGGAGTCCTTGAATCATCAAACCCAAGTCTCGTGTGAGGCCTCGTATGCTGGCTTGGCCGAACACATGGCCGCCGCCAAGATGGACCCTGGTGCCGGGCCCCGGGACCACGCTGCACCGGGCTGCGAAGTTGTGGAAACAAGTAGGGCATCCTCAATAGCTAACACCACTCACCACTCACAATATAACCCTCAGGTTGCCCGGTGAAGAAATCATTTGAGCTGCAGCAGGCCGTGACGATTTAGGAAGATGAATGTTGAGTGCAAATATATATATATATATATATATATTATTTGGCACTGGTTTCATGGTAGCCCTTCGTGGTGAGGTTTTCTTACATGATTTCGAAACTGCATCAAACCTTCGAGATTTTTCCACCTTAAGGTCGTCATGTTTCCCCGCAGCCGCTCAGAGTGAACAGTCTGTGACTTTTTTTCCAGCAAAAAACGCATCGAATCTCGCCATGGCACACCGCCTTGCAACCATCCAGCGTCAGGCGGTTGGGTCAATGGAGACCAAAAACCAGGGGCAAAAAAAAAAACAACCACAACATGCCAAACACAAACATGAAAGTTGGAGTTTCTTTTTCCCAAAGATCTTGTAATGTAGAGGTTTTTTTTCCCCTAGAAAAGTCACAGGTTTTGTGCCCACCTTGGCACCCCCCGGTTTGAAACACCGAAACCACCCAACCTCCACCGTGGCCAACAGATCCTGGCGGGCGATGCGGCCGTCAGTGGTGGAGTGGTCCTGTCCTCCGTGGGCGTCTCGGGAGGCACCGAGGATGCGGAGTTTGAGAAGCGTGTGCAGGACGGCGGAATGCTGCTGGCGAGTTGGTCCATTCCAAGAAATGGCTTGGGTTTTTTGGTGGTTTGGTGGGGGGTCAGTCAGAGTCAGGGGGTTGTTTTTTTTTTGTTTTTTTTTAAAGGTCCGTAAGTTTTCAATTTGTTGGTTGTGTTTTTTTTTTTGGGGAGGTTGTTTTAATTGTTTTTAGGGGTGTGAAAAATTGATTGTTAAGAAAAAACACGAAAATCAATGTTTCCCCTTGCGGAAAGTGGATTTGTTGGAAATCTCAAGTAACAAAGCTGATTTGTTTGAAGATTCAATAGATATCAAGACGGTTGATTAGGAGTGGTTAGCAAAGTAGGGTAGCTAAATATCCTCATCATACACAAAAAGTGGTCCAAAACATGCGATTTTGTTCACATCTGGGTGGTTGAAGCTTGACGTTTTTTTCACTCAATCTCAGGCTGGTGAAATCATTATGATGAAATCAACCTAGATTTGACCTTTCATGCCATGGAACCATGCATTTCCACTGAGAAAGTGATCAAAACTTAAAACTCTAGTTATTCCGATTTTTCCTCCTCTGTGAGGCCTGTGAGGGGTTGTAAAACCCAGTTATATATGTAATTGCTGATATATAAGTTATAAGAGTGCCTATACAAACCAACCAATCCAATGGAATGGCCTTTGAACACTGGTAGTTTATAAAATGATGGCAAAATGAACTTCTATGATTTTTGAGAGGCCAACATTACCTGCCAATGGATTCCCAAAGAACCCATGTTGGTGTACAAGTTTTTGTGGGCATGCGAATATGAGGGTTGACAAGAACATGCCACACATCGAGTTAGGCCCAACTAACCGCCAACTTGTTGGTCGCCATGTTGCAGGATATGAAAGCCTGGATGAGTTTCTTGGGTGCATGAGACATCATGGAAAACTGCTTGCATTTGTTCTCCTCCCCCACCAGGTGAACCTTGAGAAATCGGTGAAACATCCATAAAGATCATGTTTGGACGTCGATGTCTCACTTGTTGTTTAACTTCAAGGGTATCCTCCTAGTGGATATCCCGCGGTGTTGGAGCTGGAGCATACCAATCTCCCATTTTTTTTCTGGGTTCCAGGGATTCGTCTTCCGGGGGATTCGTTTTCCGGAAATGAGACCCCACTAGTTGTTATCTAAGCTTTTGCTTACCTCCACGACTCCACATCCCTATCACTTCCCACGAAACAATGAAACAACCAGAAGTTTTTTAATGTTTTCTTTCCGGGCCCAGATATTCCACCATTTGGCCGTTTTTTTTTTGTAAAACGGAGTTCCTCCTGTGTTTTCCCGCTGAAAAACCTCCATGGGAAATACGCAACAGCCATCCAAACGGCTTCCACGGCCCCCAGGCAGCGAGCGCTTTAAGCACACCACCCGACCTTATAAGGTGGAAGATGTGGTGAAACTCCAAGGTGAGATGCTGAAGATGCTGGTGATACCGTTGATGGCAACCAGAAATCCTGTTTGGCCAAACAACCACCGTTAATCGAAATAAAACCGGTCGTAAATAATGGGATAAACTACCACCCTCAACTGGCTAGCTGGATTTCAGCCATCAACAGTATGTGTCTTTTTCTTTTGGTGGCTAGTCATAGGTCAACAAACGAAAAGTGAAAGATCATCCTCAAAGAATCGCCACTGTTTTGTTTTTGTGGTACATTTTTGACATATCATTTTCATCTTGGGCGGTGGTGAAATGATAGTTTACTAGGAGGTGCCTTGAACCATGGATTTTCGTCATGTTGTCAGGCACCTTCCCTCTGCAATTCGCAGGTGCCAGGGTGTCTGATCCTTGACTGAGATGTACACAGCAATTTTAGGTGAGCTGTGTACATATAAGTGTATTACATCTCTACTATAACTTGTATGATATCGATGCACATATCAAGAAGTATATCATATATATATATAATTATAATTAGCTTACATATCCATCCATGGTTTGGTGTTTCAATTTACTTTTTCTGTGGTGCCATAAAACATCACATCATCCTAAGGAGAAGCTGTACAAGATGATGCGAGATCATCAGGCCAAGGGCACTTGCTCCCACACCTTTGGTGCCCTGGACACCGTGCAGGTGGCCATAGGGCAAGGGCTGCAGCGGAAGGTTGGAGTAATATGTATATATATATATATATTTGCATATGCCGAGATCACATGAGTAGCTAACATTCAAGAGAACACACCCACAATTTTTTTCAGAAAGGATCCATCTTTATTTTTCCACTCTTTTGGGGCATGTTGCATCTAAAACTATACCCAACATATACGAAAAACAGACATACAACAAGCCACAGCCTTGGTAATCAGGTGACTCAGATGGCCAAGTACCTCACCTCTGTATATGTCAGTGGCTGGCAGTGCTCTTCTACTGCTTCGACCTCCAACGAACCAGGACCTGATGTGGCAGACTATCCTTATGACACTGTGCCCAACAAGGCGCCTTCAAACTGGGATTGGATTTGTAGTTATGGACAAGGTCCGGCACGGCCTGACATGGCCTGACATCTATGAGAGGTTTAACTATAATTATATATCTATCAACTGGCCAAGCAGATATAATTTTGTCCAACAGACCGTACGAATAAAAGGCCTAGCACGGCAAGAACCAACAACACTGGAGCTCTAAGTTATGAGTAGCTTCAGGTCTCGCTACGGGACAGGAGTCGTACTTTTACATGTCGAATCGCGTATTGCAAGTCAACCCTGGTACCCGAAAAAAACAAAATTTTTAATGATTGTTTCAATTGGATGATTCCAAATCCTTAACTTGGCAAAATGGTTGTTTCACCAACCAACCATAAAGAAATGGTTGTTTAGGGGTTCCAGGACGTTAGCTCTTGCAGTGAAACAAACGAAGCTTTGACTTGACCAGTTCCATGGGCTTCATAGGCTTCTGAAAAATCTATTTTAATGTTGACCCCGGATTAATAAACCCCATGGTTGTTTAATTGGGGGGGGGTCACATTTTTAAGGGGATTTGTCACTTTTGGGGGGTACCCCTCTTAATAATCACTATAGGGGGTTTATTAATCCGGGGTTGACATTACTTGCTTACGAAAAATGCCACTGTTGTAAGGTGTCTGGGGACTGTTATACCACTCTTCATATTGTTGGGTCAGCGTATCCTTTGGCTTTTAGCTCGGTTCGTAGTTGAACCCCCGGGAATTGATGTTGGGGACAATCATGGGGATTTTGCATGTTGTTGGCCTTACTCAGAAAACTAGATGTTGTTGATAGTGTTTATGGCCTCTTTACGGTAATTCTCCGAAAAACAACACCTTGAATTTTGATTTGCTGGTGAGAATGAAACTTGTACTAGTTAACTTGGTCCTGATACTCACTCAATTACTGTAATACTGACCTGGATCATCAGTGATAAGATTTGAGGTTCTTAGTGATTGTTTTCATGCTTTCTGTTTGGATGATGCTTATTTGACTGGAAAAGCTCGCAGAGTAGCTTCAGATGTTGACTCGCCAGTGCATATGGTACCAAGAAATAAATCAACCAGAATACTGTACATCAACCAAAATAAACAAATCTTTCCCAAAATAATTGGATACCATCAAAATGAGGTAGGCATTTTCCCTCAAAATTAAACACATTTTTCCCAAAATCGATGCCCTCTTGGGAACTAACATATCCCCTACCAGCCGGCCCTTTTGAGTCCATTATTTTCCTTTTCCCCAGGTGGGATATGGATTCGTTCCCTGGAGGATACCTTTCCACATCTTTCCACATCTCAGGTGGATCAGCTCTTCCGCGCACAGCTCTTCCATGATCGCAAGCAGTATGAGGAGCGCCGTCGTATGTCTCCAGAGGACCGTGCCAAGACGCCAATCGTGGACTACTTGATGCTCGGGCTACAACAACAGGGGGGATGCAGTTACAGGGCTGGGTGGACTTGTGTTTGGGAATGATGATGATGATGATGATGATGATGATGACGACGACGACGACGACGACGACGACGACGACGACGACGACGTACGACGACGACGACGACGNATGATGATGATGATGATGGTGATGATGATGATGATGATGATGATGATGATGATGATGATGATGATGATGATGATGACATGGCACACAGGTTTCGTTTTTCATAGCTCAAGTGGAGATTGGCACAGTTCTGAGGAACCCCATCATCGCCGATGCCGACACTGGACATGGTGGCATCACCGCAACCATGAAGCTACTTGGCCGTTGGAGCCGAAGGAAAAGGTCGGTTTATCCACCATGTTTCCCAGCCCAAAAGGCATGGAGTTGACCCCAAACGTTGCAAGGTTGGCCAAGATGTTCATTGAGAATGGTGCTGCAGGAATTCACATTGAGGACGTCCAAGGGCTTTTTCAGCAGCCAAGACCTTGGGGTTTAGGGAAGCCATTCAGCAGCATCTGTTTCTTATATGGTTTTTAGGATGTTGGAACTCAGCATGGAAACGTCACCAGTTGACTCTTTTCCATCCGCGCTACAGAAAATGGTTTTCAGGACCAGAAGCCAGGAACCAAAAAGTGCGGACACATGGGTGACCCGGCTGCTGCAGGGTAGTAAGTTATTACATGCTTTTTTTGGCTGCTTGGTGGGTTTTTTTCGACTTACGGTGGGATGTGGTTTTGGAGGAGTTTGTTTTTTGAAGTTCTCAAGGATGAAGTGGTGACCGCCACATACTTCAATGGCAAATCCTGCGGGAATTTGCTTGGGGATTATAACCTCAAGATATTTTCGTAGTGCATAACTATGCCGCATAGAGTCAAAATTCAATGATCAGGTCGTCAGTTCCGGAAATTCGTGATTGCCATGTGATTGCCTAACCTCCAACCTGGGGCCCCACCATGGATTTGTGAACCAAAATACTGCCAAAAAAAGGCCCTAAACCTTTAGGGCTTTTTTTTGGAGGGTTTCCTTGTTTCAAAGATTCACTTTGAAACATTTGGGACATTGAAGACCAGCGTTTTTTTCTCCATTTTCTTTTAAATACAACAAATCGGATTATTCGTTGGGAACTTCAAAGAACTCTTCAAAGGGTGAAAGCTACCCCAAGAGTTGCATGTCCGGGACGAGGAAGTGATGAAATCAATGATGATGGGACCTATGTCACCACAATATTCACCATCACAGGGGGTGAACAAATTGAGTGATCTCAAATGTTTGTTGTACTAGCTTCGTGGGAGAAGCAAGCTATTAAAGCTGTTGACAAGATTGTCTACTTAAGCAGGCATCATTTTTGAGAGGTTTTCCTTTTGTTGGGTTTTCGGGGAGTGAGGATAGTTTATGATGGGAGAGCTTTTTGCGAATAGAGTTTTTTTCCACCACCAACCTTCCGAACCCACCTATTTTTAACGTGAAATGTCATTCCCCAAAATTTCCCACATGTCTTTCATCCATGCTTGTGCAATGCCATCCATGAGACCTACCAGGTGGAAAGGTCTTGGTCTCCACTCAGGACTGTAGTTCTCGACACTCTGAGGTCGGAGTTGAACATTGAAGAGATTGACAACCGCAAATTCAATGCCAGAATTTGTTTCTTTTTTAAGTTGGTAATGTAACAAATGTACATTTCCTATAGTTATATACCTGGTGTGCTTATTTTATATTCGCAAGTTATTTTGTGTTTTTCCAGTTTTGCATGTCGTTCCCATCTCTCCATCTCCAAACATCGCAAGGAGCACATCCAGCGCCTCATTGCCATTCGTTTGCAGGTGAGGTGAATGCCATGATGCCAATTTTTCAGCACGTTTTCTTCGGGGGTTCATGGGATTTTCACTGCAAATGAGGCATTTCTTTTTCAAAAACTTACCACATCTTTACATAAACATATCGAAAAATAGAGTAGAGTGATACAGTTATACAGTTATAGAAGATATTCATATATTTGCTCCTCTTTCTCGGTGTCTACATTGACTCTACATGTAGGGTCTTATATATATATATATAAATATATATATATATATATATCCCTTAACCTGCAACTCATGGGGCATGACATGAGAGGCACCAACTTTCCCACACCAACAACTCCGGATCACTCTGCGAGGCCGATGTGTTGAACTCGGGACTGGTTTTGGTGGCTCGTACCGATGCGGAGGCTGCCACCATGATTGACTCCAACATCGATGCCCGGTGTGCAAAAAATGCTGCCAGGGGTTGAAGCAGTTGATGATGAAAAATGCTTGTTACCTACAAATGAGGTGGGAAAAAAGAGGGGGGCAATATGCAATTTACTATATATTTATACCATTTTCAAAGATTTTTTTCCAGGGTATGTAAAGATACCCAAACCAAGAGTGTAAACACACACAATGACATGCTTTTTTTTTGTTAAATAATGCTCATATTTCATGCATCAATTCGGATATATTTCCGTATCTCCAAAGTTCTGAAATCATTGGAATCATGACGGTGTTTTCGAGGATCCAGTTGATCACCCGCATATCAAGGGTATCACCGTCCGGGGGCCCAATCTCAAACCTGCTAGAGGATCTGGGTCAAGTTTTTGCATGTGATTCACATGATAAATCTTATGATTTTTTAAATTCAAATTAATTATATATATACACANACCCAAACCAAGAGTAGTAAACCACACACAATGACATGCTTTTTTTTGTTAAATAATGCTCATATTTCATGCATCAATTCGGATATATTTCCGTATCTCCAAAGTTCTGAAATCATTGGAATCATGACGGTGTTTTCGAGGATCCAGTTGATCACCCGCATATCAAGGGTATCACCGTCCGGGGGCCCAATCTCAAACCTGCTAGAGGATCTGGGGTCAAGTTTTTTGCATGTGATTCACATGATAAATCTTATGATTTTTTAAATTCAAATTAATTATATATATACACACTATTCTTTGGAAAAGCGCAATTAAGAAATATATGTATATATACAGATGTGTACATATCCAAATTTCAATTCTTAGATCATTTTCTGATTGGTGAGCTAAGCACTTCCCTTTGGATGGTTGTACCTTGAGCAGATATGCAGGTGAAATGACATGCCTTTCTTGAAAGGTCAGAAACGTCAGCATGGGCGGTTAGGAGTTAGGAGTTCATCAGGGCTGTTCCTGAAAGACCAGGATGTTTCACCCTTATGGGGGTTTGAATCTCTGACCAGTTGCAGAGGTCAAAGGTGTGGAGCCTCTTTTCGAGGCGCAAGATTTGGGAAGATTTGGATGATTTTTTTTGTATTTCAGATTTTTACCAGTGAAACTTTTAAAGAAAAATCACCAAAGATGATAAAGATGGAAACATTCAACATTCAACAACCATGATAAAGATGGATGAAGATGGAAAAAATCCCACGATCCCAATTCAACCTTTTCATGATGCGGAAGGGTTCAACCCGTTTTTATCCCCAGCTTTCTGTGGCTTTGGCGTGCGAGGCCATGCGCAAGGGCACCGATAAGGATTGGGAGCAGCGGGCTGGCTGCATGACTTTCCCAGATGCCGTCTCCAAGGTGGAACCCAAAGGAAGGGTGGGGTGAGTCAAGTTCACCTCCCCCGAAAAATCATTCCGAATGTTTTTTTTTCTCCCCTATTTTTAGGGACCATGTTCAAAAGGGAAAGTACTAATAGTTTTCGAAAGCACGATTTATTTTTCAGGGGACATGTTAGTTTTTTTTTTGGGGGGGGTATATATAT